>VYZW01051855.1:13081-26234 GCA_013401315.1 Balaeniceps rex
TAAAGATGTTTACAGAATTTTTATCAAGATTCTTTTGGCCTACATCTAAATTAAGTTATTAAAACTAGTATGCTCTACTTCTTATTTATTTAAAGAAGACTAAGTCTTAAACTGAAAGATTTACCTGAGAATATCATAGCTGGCAAAGTCCCACTGGTATAATCCTAGTGCTGAACTGCACACTATGTATTTACCATCAAAGTGCAGTCTGGGCTGTAGGGAGATGCTGCGATCTTCAGAAACAGACAGTGTTTTTAAGCACTTGCAGTTTATTTCCCTTCCAATAGGCCAAATCTACAATTAAAACACAGTTTAAGACCATAAAACATTCACATTATAAACTGTTACACAAACAGAGCAAGCCTCACAGTCTCTCTTTAAGCATCGGGTAAATGTGTGCATGTTTTTTCAGAAATATTATTTCCTTTAGGTAGGAACATCAATTCTGTAAGCGATTTGTCTTATGGTATTGTTGCAGTATGTGGTGTTTCTAGCCTAAAAATTCCCAGTGAAAATGGGTCCTTTAAAGAACAGCAAAAAAATCAACCATCCAAATGGACAGAAATGTAACAATGTTTCAGGTATGAAGTGGTTCCATAGCCACAAACTATTTACAGCACTCTTCAGTCCAAAAGTCCCCAATAGTAACAGTACTTGCAGTTAAGTGCTTCACTGTCAAGTTAGCGCATCAGGCATGCACTGAAAGCACTTACTTTTTGCATTACCATTCACGTAGAGCTATCATTTAAATCTAAACGTGAAGGAAAGCATTGAAAAGTCAGCTTCCAAAGAGTTGCATGCCTTGTATGCAACTTTACAAGCAGGGAATATGGGAGGAAATAAAGTCTTATATTATTTGTAAACTTCAGCGAAGCACTCAAGCATTTTATTTCCCTGGGTACCGAAACGATATATGTATGATATATGGTACATACCTTGATTTCATACTTATCTGCACTTAGAAGAATATAATCCCCAGGACTATGCATAAGAGATTTCACTTTGCACTTCTGCAAAACTACCTGTAATTGAAGGACATAATGATTTATGTTGATGCTGTTAAATAACCAAACTTTCATTTGCTTTTTTCACTTCATTGACAACCTGCATACTGTACTCTTGTATAAAGGCAATACAAATACTTTTTGCAACTGAAGGGAAACTACAGTTTACACTTTTCTTGTTCCTACTAGTAACAACTTACTGTATTAATAAACAAAGATAAGTACTTCACCTGTAGATTCCCCCCCCCAACCTTCCAAGTTCTGAAATACTCAGAAGAAAAATACTGTTTCTTGACTTCAGAACACTTTTCATGCTCAGATTTTGGTTATCAAGATGATAGTTTTTCTACATAATTTTTAAAGTTGCTTTCTTTCAGAACCTTTGTTTTCATTCAGTCTTTGAATCAAACACTGATTCCTAATATTATTCCAGCTGCTTTGGAATAGAAATATCTTCAATGGTCTCGAAGGTTTAATTACAGCTTCTTTAAATATTTTTTCTGCTGAAATGTTATTTTGGAGTATTTCCTGATGTTCTTCAGATTCTACACCTAGGTGCAGGGTTAGGATTAGGAAATAGAAATTTAGAACACATTGCAAACTTATTGCAAGTAAGTGTTTTGCAAGATTAATTAAAAATCAATATCCCCACCTTAGTGACCCATTCTGTGTGTCCAGTAAGGGTATTCAGGCACGTTCCTGTTGATAAGGCCCATACTTTCACAGTGAAGTCTGCAGAGCCACTGACCAGAATATCAAGTTCATCATTGTAATCCACACTAAAAACTACAAGCAAAAAGGGTACTAAATAAGGAATACCAGTCTTTATGCACGCGTTTTTCTGTAAGTGAGACACTAACTAGGTCATATAGCCTCTAAATTCATATGCTACTACAGCTTTAACTGTTGTTCTTGAACTGTATATGTGAATTGTTGCTCTGGATTCCTAAGCTTACATTGCAAAATTACTGATTTTTGTCCAAATTAAGAGCATGTACATCAGTGGTTCCTTTATGGTTTGATTATGACAAAGCGTAACTTAAGCTAGTTCCTATTTTAAGAGTTCTAGTAAGTCAATTCCAGCAGGATTAGTACATTTGAAAAATTTCATTATTCACAGGGGAACAGACCTACAGCTGAGTTGAGAATACTCTGTAGTAGAGGACAGAGAAGTTAATTATGATGGAAATGCAAATACAGACTCCCAGGTCCTATTGTGCTCTTTGCTGTAAGCCCATCTCCAGTCTGGGGATATAAAGAACTGCTATTGCCACGTGCTCCCTGCTACCTAGGGTTTGCATCTTTTTGGTAGACCCAAAAGTACTGAATAACTATGGCATTTAGTATTATTTCCATGCAACTGCAAAACACTACATGGCTAAGCTTTGGCATTATTCAAGGGCAGACAGATCTAGATCTGTTCTGGCCGCTTCCCCCCGTGTCCCTGCAAAAGGTGACTTGGAACAGAGCCTAAAAAAAAAGCTATCATGCAAAGAGCTAACTTAAATTATAATTTGTTTGGTGATGATGTATGCTACTTGACTGGTGAAATTACAAATTGAGAAGTTCAACATACCTGCACCAGTATGTCCTCTAAAATGCTGTGTCTTTGCCCCAGAGCTCCATTCCCAACAGGCTACTGTGTTATCAAAAGATCCTGTTACAAGCTTTTGTTCATCAAACTTCACTGCAGCACACGTGTGCGTCTGGATACCATATATGCACTGACCTGTGCTTACATCCCAGAGTTTTGCAGACAAGTCATCTGATCCTAGAATATAAAAGAACAGGGTAATTGGAAGCAGAGAGTAAATAATATTTCCCATCCTATACTCATCTTCCATGTTTGTCATAAAAATATAGTATTGTCATGGAATCACAGAATGGTTATGGTTGGAAGGGACCTCTGGAGGTCAACTCTTCCAGCCTCCCTACTCAAGCAGGGCCACCTAGAGCCAGTTGCCCAGGACCACAACCAGATGACTTTTGAATATGTCCAAGGATGGATGCTCCACAATCTCCCTGGGCAACCTGTGCTCAATCACTCTCACAGTAAAAAAGTGTTTTAGAGGAAACCTCCTGTGTTTCAATTTGTGTCCACTGCCTCTTGTCCTGTCACTGGGCACCACTGAAAAGAGCCTGGCTCCATCTTCTTTGCATCCTCACTTCAGGTATTTATGTACATTGGTAAGATCCTCCCTAAGCCCTCTCTTCTTTAGGATAAAAAGTCCCAGCTCTCTCAGCCTTTCTTCATATGAGAGATGCTCCAGCCCCTTCATCATCTTCATGGCCCTTCGTTGGACTCTCCAGTGTGTCCATGTCTCTCTTGTACTGAGGAGCCCAGCACTGGACACAATACTCCAGGTGTGGCCTCACCAGTACCAAGTGGAGGGGAAGGAGCACCTCCATCAACCTACTGGCAACACTCCTCCTAAAGCAGCCCAGGATACCATTAGCCTTCTTTGTAGCAAGGGCACATTGGTGGCTCATGTTCCAACTCGGTGTCCACCAGGACGCCCGGGTCCTTTTCTGCCAAGCTGCTTTCAAAGTGGTTGGCCCCCAGCATATACTGGTCCCATGGAGCTGTTCCTCCTCAGGTGCAGGGCTTTGCATTTTCCCTTGTTGAACTTTTTCTCATTAAATAGTACTTCCAAGCTGCTTGAATGGGGAATAAGCCCTAGTTTTAAGTCTCAGCACTACAGCAAAGCCTCTTGTTTTCATGTTAATTAAGCTACTAGATGTCTGGCTTTCCAGTTTCCTCATACCCTTTTAGCACCTTCCATAGATTCCAGCACTGCCTCTGATTGACGGCGTCTACCAAAACAGACGCATGAAAGTTTTACATGATACACTCAGGTTTGCAGAGCCACTGACTATACTGGAAGCTTTAGTTTGTTTCAGGTAGGAAAGGAGTCCACCAAATCTCAAAAGACAGCAGATGAATACCAGGCCCCATCACCTGCCAGTTTGCTTCCTCTCCCCAAAGTTTGGTTGTGTGGGTTTTTTTTGTTTGGTTTTGTTTTTTTTTTTTTTTTTTTTTTTTTTTTTTTTTCTTTTTTTTTTTCCTTTAAACTCATAACAGTAAGTCCAGATTGCTGGCTTTGGAGAGCATAATAAAACCCTGGACCCTTATACTTGTTGTTTCTCCTGGTGGTTCCATTACAAAAGCATGCCACTTTTCAGAAAGTTTTGACAATGCTGTTTCCTGTGTATTTACATTCCCTGCTGAGTAGGGAAGTGAAAGACTGGCTAGAGTCTAGTTGTTGGTTTCTAGTAACAATCTTAATGTAACAACAAATGTGGGAGTACTTAGCCTGTATTCCCAACTTACTCTACAGCATTGTCATCTCAAGTGACTGGGAAATCCTTGGAATATGCTCTGACAGGAGTTCATTGTAACTGTGTTAGTATTCTTTCATACTTAAGGTTTCGTATTTGTTCTGGCTGTATTTTTAAGTTCAAACTGAAATCTTGAAGTCTGCAGACTTCAGGGAGGAAGGTGAAATTAGTGGCAAGGTTAAATCTAGTTTACAGGTCTTCATACAAGCACTTACATTATGTTAAGAACTGAAAGTACTTACAGACTGTATCAGAGAATTGTCTTGTTTCAAGGAAGAAGACAGACTTTTCCTGCCATAGCTTGGGAGACTGCAGTGATCACATAGCCTAAACAAGGTCCCTTTAACTAGAAGTTATCCTCTAAGAGGATAACTAACATATGTGTACTTCTCAAACGGGCTTACTAATCCGAAGCATGATACCTGCTGTTACTGGTTTTTTAACCAACAAAGAAATTGGTCTCCTTGTTTTCCTATTAAAGTGATTAATGAGTTTATTAGTGTGTCAGGTGCTTCAGAAACTGGAAAAAAAAAGTAATTTTGATTCATCTTAAACTGTGTTAGTGCTATGAAAAGAATCTGTCTGGCAAAGGAAAAGCAAATTGTCATTAATCATATTGGGGGGGGGGCAGAGAAAACAAAGAATTGTAAGACTCCAAGTTTTCTGTCCTTCATACCTGTACACAGAAGTCCATCTTTATAGTAAAGTGCATATACTCTGGCACTGTGTCCAATTAAAGAGGATGTCTCAAAGGCTTCGTGGTCCTTCAGTTGCTTCATCCTTAAAATAGCCTTCAGGTAAACCTTCTTCCAGTGTAGAGGATCCTGAACAGAGTCATCTATTTGCCAACCCAAATTCTTACATGCAGTCTGCCACACCTCTGTACAGGCACTTATAACCTTATTCCACTGCTTAGAGACGAGGCAACATGTGAGTAAGGTCTGAGGATCAAGCCATTTTAACAGATAAAAACTAAGTTCCAATGGAAGAAGTTTGAGGAAGTCCCTCTTGAGGAGAATCTCTAGATTATTGGAGAGGTGCCTGAGCTGGACTGCTCCACTCAAGCTAATCAGGTGATCCAGAGTTTCATTTTTCTGCAAGTCCGTCAGAGAAAGAAATGTAATAGAAATGTTATCAAGCCATGCTTCAAAGTCCTTTTTCTCCATAAGGTTATGGAAAAATTTACCTGTGATACATCAAAATACTGTATTAGTTCCGTTCAGAAAACAAGGTAAGCATCACATCTTTATTACTGGTACATCAGTATTCCAAATGGCATGTTAACACACAGACTGAAGTGACCAAATGCATCCTAAAATATTCATTAGATTAGGACTAAGCATTTGCATGCACTTTGAACTATCATTTGTTCCGCATCAGCCTTAGAATTGTAGGGAGCTAGTGAATGTTAGCATTCATTATGAATGTTAGCATCTTTCTTGTTCTAGGTTAACACTTTCAAATTCTGAATCCAGTAAGGTAAGAGTTAGTTTAAGTTTTAAACCTATTATAGCAAATAAACACTGTCTTACAGTTTACTCGTGGATTATACTGATAAAAGGAAGAAACCAAAGCGCATAAGCAGAGTGATAAGCTAGTTACTGACAGAACTTATTCATACCTTTGTCCTGAACTATTTTAAACACAAAGCAGGTAACTATATTTTTTTTTTCAAGAAGATACAGAGCGATGTGTGAAAAATTGTGTTGAAGGATATGTTAGCCTTCTATTTGGTTCACATAAAGACTATATATTGTGCTGGTCTAGAATCAGTTTTGACATGTTTGCACTGCTTTGTCCTAAACACTTTTTTTTTTTTAATTCCTGGGTTTTTTTCCTATTTTCTCAGTTTATTTCCAATGGAAAGAATTAACTGCGAAATTGAAGGTTTCAAATACTACGTCCTGAACTACGTGATCTGTATGCATTTACACTATCCTGCGGCATCTCAAGTTCCTACAATAGGCTTGGACAAGTGATTAATTAACAAGATAAACATCGGGCAACCAGTTAAAAAGCCATAATTATTTATTTTCTCTGGAAGATCTAATTCCATTCATTAGACAACTGGCTGAATTTAATTCACAGAAGCTCCCAAACCCAAAAAATTGAGGAATCTGAGTGGGAGTCAATAACGTGTTTATTTCTATACAGACATTTTACCTTCATAGAATAAGATCTTAGAGTACACCTCTTAACATGGCATAGTAGTACAGAAAAGTACAGTCTTCACTATGAAAGGCTGCACATGGCATGCAATTGTTTATAAAAACACAAGAAGGTGCTGGGTGTCAAATGCACAGAAACAGCTGCTCCTATCAATTAACAAGTTCATACAGTAACTTTTACTGCTGACAGCACTTACCAGCTTTCCTCAGCACATATGGCAGAGAATATATTTGCTGTTCTAACAGGCATGCGTTCTCTTTAAAAGAAACAAACATTTCTAACAGGCTCCCTATGAACAAAAAATAGGTGAGCTCTAAGGCGTTTGTTGTATTCAATACATGAAGCTAATACTGCAATCAAGGGCTGCTGTGAGGCCCCGAAACCGGTGCTCAGAGCTACGTGAACAAGGCTCTTTTCTAGGCGTTATCCAGCCAGCCCGATCCGCTCCCCCGCCCACTCCCATATACCTCCGCACGCAACAAGCACGGCGAGGACCGGAGACTTTCGGCGCCGCTCGCCCGAGTCCCGTGGGCCGCGGCGCTCACCTCAGGTAGCGGCCAGGCGCGGAGCGTCCTTCGGCAGGCAGCCGCCACGGCTCGCGCGGCCCCCCAGAGCCCGGCAGGGGCTGAGGCTTCCCTGCGGCCATCGCTCCCACAGCAGGACAGGCTCCCAGCGCTTCCGCGGCCCGCACCACAACCTGCGGGCACCCGCAGCAGGAGGTCGCCCTCGGACGGGACTGGGCTCCTCAGCCACGCCCGGCGCGGGAGGGGCGGGGCGAGCCCCGCGCCGCGGCCCCTACGCCGGGCGAACCGGCCGGCACCCGGACGCAAGGCTCTCCCTAGAACCCGCTGCTCTCCGTGGTCAGGCAACTTCCGGCGCACCCCGGTGACGTCATCACTCCCCGCTGCCCTACTCTAGCTGTTTCCGTCCGGACTGGAGCCTAATTGCCGCGGCCGAGGGTTTGTCCTGGCCTGCGGCGCGGCCTGCTACCGCTGCCCGCACAGCCTGGACGGAGGCCGCGCCCGGGCACGCGGCTCGTAGCGGCTGCCCGTGGAGAAGTGGCCGGGGGGGGCCGCGCTGAGGCGCTCCCCGCAGGCGGGGCATGGCTGCAGAGGAGTCTCGCCACCTGCTGGGTTACCCCGCTTCGGACTCTTACCCGAGGTGAGCGCGGGCGCCGCGACCCGCCGCTCTGGCGGGCTCAGGGACAGCGCTGACTGTCCCGGAGCTCGGCCGCGGCCGAGGCGAGCTCGGCATCGAGCCCTCTGCCAGGCCCGCCCGAGCATTACCGGCCCTAGTAAGGGGCCGGAGCTGGGGCAGGAAGCGGGAGGTGGGGACGGCGTGATCCTTGTTGGACTCTTCTGCCTCAGAGTGCAGAACAAGAAGCT
Organism: Balaeniceps rex; assembly: GCA_013401315.1. Lineage (NCBI taxonomy): Eukaryota > Metazoa > Chordata > Aves > Pelecaniformes > Balaenicipitidae > Balaeniceps > Balaeniceps rex. The sequence goes on from VYZW01051855.1 coordinate 20,979, forward strand.
GTACCTGGCCACGTTCGCTGCTGTCCTGGGACCTCTTAGCTTTGGCTTCGTGCTAGGCTATAGCTCACCGGTTATTCCAGAGTTGAGGAAAATCAACGATCCTGAACTAAGATTGGACAGCAGTCAAGCCTCGTGGTTTGGGGTAAGCCTCTGTATGATGCATTACTATTATATGATTTCACTTGAAAGCATAGGTCAAGAAGATGCTGCTTATATGATGCAGTCTCACTCCTCTTAAGAATGAGGGTAAATGCAGATCTTAATAATGAAATCCATTTTTTTTCTAAACTCAATGATCGATTCAGATTTTTTCTGAGTAACAGTGCTGTTATGCTCTGATAACTCTCAGCATATATTAATAAATGGCCCTATTATTCAAACTTTTTGGTGCTAAAATGTCTTCTACCCATTCTTATGTTTGTCAGTTGAACCTGTTAAGGGACCACAGAAAATAAACTTCTTAATAAATTAGTGCAATCCATCAACATTGGGAATATTTGCTTTTTGGATACAGGCTGGACTTCAGGTTAGTCAAGATGACAAATTCTTCAGGGCTTTAAAACAGTTTGAAAGGCCTGTTTGTAAATGGACAGTAACTATTAAGAAATAGTTAACTATTTCTTAACTATTAAGAAATAGTTACTGCTGCTTTTTTTTCCATCATTGAAAGAGCTTTGTATGTAATATGAAAATTACTTGCTGTTCAATTGCGGTGAGTAGAGCTTCTTGACTATGTTTTCATTAAGAAGTTAATGTTTATTTTGATTTTCAAAACACCTGCATACTCTTGGACATTTTTTTAGAAGCTGCTATTTACTTTTCAGGATTTTACAAGAAATTGCTGTCTGTTATTTATATTTATTTATATATATGTATAATTATTTTTTTTTTTTTTTACTTGTTCTTTGAAGTCAGTAGTAACATTAGGAGCTGCTGCCGGAGGAATACTAGGAGGCTATCTTGTGGATAAAGTTGGGAGAAAGCTGAGTCTAATGCTGTGCTCAATACCATATGTTTTTGGATATATAGTTATTATATCTGCTCAGAGTGTTTGGATGCTTTATTTTGGACGAATGCTGACAGGCTTAGCTAGTGGAATTACTTCACTTGTTGTTCCGGTAAGTAAGATATTTTTCTGTGTGTGTGTGTGCATGTGTGGTTGCTTGTTTGTTTGTTTGTGGGTGTTTTGTTTCTTTTTCCGTAGCAGTATTGTAGGTGGCTTTGTTTAAGTAACTGAATAACTGTAGCCAAGGCAGTTTGTGGATTTAGAATAAACTGATTTTTATAGAATCATACTTTGCTTGGTTTTAATCATGAAGAAAATATAAATAAAACAAATTTTGTTTCTTCTAGTGGCACTTCTGCATTCCTGATACAGTGATGTGATCTTTCAGGTTCTTAGTCCTTTATTTGATTGCTTCTGTTTATGTTCTGCTATAGTCTGGTAATACTTCTCTCTTCAGATTCCTCATATATAACATTAGGGGGGTTGGGTGGTTTGGGGTTTTTTTTCCCTATTACCAGCTGCTTCTAAGTCTTATATTTCACCAAACTTCTTGGTTTAGCAAATAAACTGTGGCTGCTCACTCATCCTGGAGTAATGCCAAATAGTGCCTTCTGATTCCATTTAACTGTTACCTTCTGAACATTAACTTTTCCCATGCATTCAGGAATATATGTGCAGTAGGGAAATGGAGATAATTCATTCTGTTGTTGTCTGTCTTCTCTGGTGTTATTTGACCTTTTGGATCTAGCTGAATATGTAGTAGTGTGAAGTAAACCATCTAGAATTTAAGTTTGTTTCTTTCCTGGTGGTTCTAGCATTTCTAGCTTTTGAAGTGAGATGCCAACTAAAAATCAAAGGATAAGAAGTATTCGTAATGAAGTATGGAATAAATGCTCATTCTTCATCAACGTAGGTGGTTATAAAAATAAAATCTGAAAATGATACAGGGTGGTAGGGTCTAAATGATGATCTTGTGCAACTTTCCCTGTTGTTGGAAGCTTGGTTGCTTAGTCTGTTGTGTTGATGTCTTTGGAGGAATTCTGTCTGCTTTACACATGACTCTTTTCTCTTTGTTTCATGGAGCTGAGCTCTGAGTTCCTATATGTAAAGGCCTCAACCCACAGCCAACAGTAAAAAATCTATGTGACTGCAGCGATCAGGGTGAAGAGTGTCATATGTAATACCAAGTTTTTGTAGCTCTAAGTTATTCTTGAAATAAGGATTACTTGTTTTCCTTCCAGAAAAAGAATGAACTGTGACTTTACAAAGAATTGTATATATAAATATGAGGGATTTCTTTTTTATGTACACAGGTAAACCGTAGCTGTTGACTTGGGGTCAATATGTTAAAAAAAATAGCTGAAAAGTTTAAGTCGATCCTAAATATTGGATGAGGTGTGATGCTGTTCATATAGTCTGTGTTAAGATGAGATGTCAATTTTGAACTTCATGGAGAATGAAATAATTTGCACTCTTTACATTGAATTAAAAATTTGAAACTTTCATTGCAAACAGTTTTATATGTGGCTTGGGCTACATGTTTATGCAAAGACTGTTACAAGCTCTAGACTGCTTTGCGATGATGTGTTTCTTGTTGAATATGGCTAACAAAAGAAGCTCTTACTAATGCAAGTTTTTTCACCTTTGGGATACTGATACTGCATCAACATTCTTCTGGCTTAGGTGCTCCCTTTTTTTCCAGGGTTTTTCGTAATGCCAATATACATTTCTGAGATGGTACTTTTCTACTCACTCCATTTTATTGAGGCTATTTTTAAGGAGGGGAGTTACTAGGAAATACATCTGTGTTTTTTCAGAAATGAATTACTTATCAAGTCCTTGATCCAAAATTGGATAGAAGTAATTATTAGATGTTTTCTCCCTATGTTTTAGGTTTATATATCTGAAGTATCTCATCCTAAAGTCCGTGGTATGCTTGGCTCTTGTGTTCAGTTGATGGTGGTGACTGGCATACTGGGAGCCTACGTTGCAGGTATTGGGGTTAGGGCTCTAGGTTACAAAAAAGAGTTAGTACATGTGATGAAAGAACTACACTGAAGAACTGAAAGTAAATGTTAATTTATTTGTACAACTAATTGATGTTCACAGTCCTCTTTCTTTCCTTTTTGTTACCCAGGAATAACACTAAAATGGCGCTGGCTGGCAGTGTTGTGTTCTTTTCCATCCTGCATAATGCTGCTGTTCATGTTCTTCATGCCTGAAACACCGAGATTTCTGCTGAATCAGAACAAACGCTCAGAAGCCATAGCTTCTTTGCGCTTTCTGCGGGGACCACATGCGGACCATGAATGGGAATGTAGGCAGATTGAAGCTAGTGTTCAGGAAGAGGTGATGAGAATCTGATTTACTCTTAAAAAAACTTTTTGTATGGAGCTAACATCTGAAAGCATATAGTGTAATTAAAAAGGTTTTACCAAAGGCTTTGTAGAACAGTCCAAACCCATTCCCTCATACAAATGATACTCAAGAAGCAAGTGAGAGTCTTTCAATCTTTTTCTTCTACCTTTCAGCTGCAACTGCTATCACCGTTGGCTGCCATTGGTGTACATGAGTAGCAGTTGGGCTCGTGATCTTGTTAATTATATGACAGCTGTCTATTCTTTTGCTTTATTTAGCAATTTTGTAGGATTTTTCAACACCTCTAACACTAATTTCCTATAATTTGTGTTGGGCGAATGCATTTTCTCTTGTGTCTCTGAAAGCATCATTTAGCTCCTTGCAAGATGTGTGCTTAAATAGGCAGGTCTAATCATTGAAGTTCAGTTTCTGCAAACTGTGGTTTCATTCATGTTAACTTTCTCTACAAAGTACTATCAGTTTCTGTCTCTAAAACCAGAGAAAAGGGGAAAAATGCTTTTCTGGAGTTCTCGGATACTTCAAATATAAACATTTTTACTGCTAAGACACTTAGTAAGTTTCCCACCCTCCTTTAGCAAAACTAAGTTTGAACAGACTGAAATGTTCTTAGGAGGCTTGTTGGTGTTTTTTGTTCTTTGATTTAAAAGATGAAATTTTTTCACTAAATCATTGCTTAATCTTTTTAACAGGGACTGAATCTCTCTGAATTTAAGAACCCCTCAATCTACAGGCCGCTTCTTATTGGTGTGGCTTTAATGTTCTTCCAGCAAGTAACAGGCATTAATGCAGTTATGTTTTATGCAGAAACTATCTTTGAAGATGCAAACTTCAAGGTAATTGGGGTGTGTTTCCAAACTGATAAATGTCTGTAATAGTTTCAGCTTAGTCAGTGCTATAGTAAGTCTAAAACACATAACAAACTGACTTGATAATGATCCTGCCTGTGTCATAAATAACGGGGTTTGGGTTTTAGTGGGCTTTTTTGGTTTGGATTCTAGATACCCTCTTGACCATGTTACTCTGGCATACCTGAACGTTCTGGGTTTTTTAGGGGGAAGCATGTTGTGTTTTGCTCATCNACTCTAGGAAGAAGTTGTGGCTTGTTTTAAAGTTTATTAAGAGACCAGTATGTTGTGTTAATTGGTGATGTCTTCCCCCCCCACCCCCGTTGTCTCCTGCCATCATTAAGTTCTGTGGCATAGTTCGTCTTCTTTCAGATTCAAGAAACAAATGCATTTGTAATGCTTGATAAGTCATCCTCTTATCAGCCTGAAAGAGCAAATTCTCCCTACCTCTTTATTTCAGGACAGCAGAATGGCTTCTGTTGTTGTGGGTTCCATACAAGTATGTTTCACTGCTGTGGCTGCACTTATCATAGATAAAACTGGACGAAAAGTGCTGCTTTACATATCTGGTAAAACATGTTAGTGAATTTTGTTCAGTAAGAAAAATTACTCTGTATAGTACCAAAAAGTGTCTTAACTGTTGGTGGAATTAAGTATTGCAATTTATGCATTTTTAAGTGTTTTGCTTTATATTTATAATTTGGTATAACTATAGACTTAAACTCATAAGAGGAAACTATCATTTTATATATACATTGTAGGTGGAACCCCTTGAAACTACATATAGCTGTCTTTTTGTCTTCTTACCAGGCCAGTTTTTATTTTTAAATAGCTATGTCACTGAGACAGTACTTACTACTGTGATAATTTTTTGGCTTAATAAGATTCAGTGTCATGATACATTTTCATACCCAAGTTGTCAACAAATGGCTATTTCAAAGTAGTTTCTCCATGGCTGCTGCTACTTTCATGGTGCATTGTGGTGTTTAGTTATACAAGACTACAGTTAAAAATTTTAACTTTACA
>VYZW01051859.1:9098-33063 GCA_013401315.1 Balaeniceps rex
AGATTGGGATCCTGGGCTAACTGCTACATGGTTGCTTAGCCAGTATGTAAAAATCGCCAGATCAGCTATTTTCTGTAACGGTGATTATTAGTGCTGTGTTTAGTGTTTTGAATTCAGTACATTCAGGCATTATCAAATGAGGTTCGTTCTTTTAAAAGACCTCTCCTACGTTCTTTCCCCCATCAGCTGTAGATCCACGAGTGCTCTCTATTTTCTGCTTGGATCTGAATTTTTTCAGCGTTTTTGCATAAAGTTTTATGCCTACCTGCTCAGAATAAGTTTCTAGGACAAATTGAGGTTAAAATTTGAGTACCAGACGCTAGTAAGATTATGTTGCAAATAAGTCTTTCCAAATTGTTTTCTTAAACTTGGGATGTAATTGGATTTTACAGCCCATTGTTATCAGTCTGAACCTCCTATTTAGTTCCCACCTCACTGTTACCAGCAAGCCTAGCAGACAGAAGTGAATTTTATCACCTGTTTCTTTGAATCTGGTTCCACAGATGCAGGTTCCAGCTCTACCAGTTTGTGATATACTCTCTGGAAGTACAGGAGCTTTGCCTTCTGCTATCTGTGAAATACCCACAAGTGCAACGGAAGAGGATGCTGCTTAAGTGAATGATGACAACGCAAACTTTTCACCACCAGACTCCTGCTCTTTCTCATACGTCCACACAACAAAACAGTAGTTCTGTACCAGTGAAATGGAGGATGAGCAAAGGTGCTGTCTAGAGCAGCGTTGCAACAGGCAGTGGCCTGCCATTCCGCCTGGAAATGTTTAAACTAGGGCCCCTAGAGAATAATGTGGCATGAAGATATTTAAAAAGCAAGGGAAGAAAAGAAAATCCTGTGACAACAGGCATGCACTGAGATCCTCAGAACCACTCTGAAAAAGACAAGCAAGTTCTTTTTAAAGATGGAGGTTATTAAAAATAATTAATTTTGTCATTATTCCTTTCTTACCCAATGTGTATACAGAACAGCCCTATTCACCAACTGTGATGTGTCATTTCCCCTTGCTCTTTTAACCCAACTCTTGTCCTCATTTGATACTGCTTGCAGAAAGCTACTTGCTGTTTTCTCAAGTCACTTTTGCTGGCTTCTCAAATTGAATCAGCCCAGCACAATGTCAGTCAGCCACGAGGGCTGGTGTATGAGAGGGCTGAACCAACAGCAAAGTGTAACTTCACCATGAAGTCGGTACGAGGCCGAGCAAGAGGATACAGAGAAGAGCAACTGTCAGTCTCCCAGTTCTCCAATCAGTTTTTCTTAAATATCCTACATAAATCAAAGCTGACAGTACTACAAGACACCAACATTGAAATGACTCTATAATGTAATATTTTTCGTTACGTAAAATTTTTTTCTAAAGTCTTCTTCACACTTTGTCAAATAGAGAAGCTAGCTTAAAGCTAGAAATGTAATCTAAAAGCACCATACAATAGAAATTTTAAGTAATGACACTTCAAAGATGCCTGGGGAAAGGAAAGACTTAACTCCTTACCATACATAACTTTCTACCACACAGAGAACCAGGGACTTCTCAACAGAAGGAAACCCTCCTGTTTTTGATTAAAGAAGGACAAGCTACCCTGAGCGGCTATATTAAGAGACACCGGCTGTCACCTTTAACAGTGAGTGCAACTGAACTAACCCCTTTGGACAAGTAGAAGCTAATTGGCCGTTTTAATGAAGCTGGCTGAACTACTGGAGGAACAATTAAAATGCATAAACTTTGCTGGGTTACTTCTAGAACTTTATTTCATTACTGAACCTCTGTTTCAAAATGACTACTTCTGCTTGAATATCCTTTCTAATGATACCATCGACCAAGCAAAATCTGACACACGCTAGACACTCAACCTGTTTGTTATCCGCAACAAGGATTTTGCAGTTTATTAGCAATGTTCCAAGAGTTCCTATCGAAGTCTATGACGTACTGCACAGTGAACGTGTCAGTCCATGCTGGAATAATGGATTTCTCAAACAAGCACTGAGGCTGCAAACAAGCGTCTGTCTTGGAAAAATGTTAGACTGACTTTGGCTAGAATGAAGACAGTGGGGAGAAGAAGTCTGATGGTCAACTGAAGCTCCCCGAGAAGATACTTTGTCAGCATGTACATAACCTGAAAGTCTATCAAAACCAAATTCAAACACGCATTTTTACTTTTACATATGAAGAAGTGAGAATGTGTCATTTACTACTTCCCTCACATACTGAAGTCTGCTAGCGCTCAGCTGGTAAGATTTTAACTGCCCGAGTTGATGTGGTATACATTACTTGCTGAAAGAAATTTCGTACTTTGACCAATGTGATTAAGCTGAAGTAAAAAAATGCCAATAGGTTTTCTACATCAACACCATTCCTTATCTTCACTTCGAATGAAAGAGCTTCTAAGACCAAAATATTTATAATAATGGCAAGAGAAAAACTCCTGGGATTACTAAATTTCAGAAGAAATATTTTGGCAAAGCAAGGTTCTAGAAAAATCTTCAGTAATTGCCAACTAAAGAGCTCATCCCACTCTATCAGGTGCCATTCTCCTTCCAAAATTGTAAGAAAAGGTGTTTCACCAAATTCTAAAACCTACTCATCACTGATTACATAAAATCCAAGCATTATTCCATTTCTGTTCTCACACTTCATTAGAGTAAAATCAACACCACTTTTGGTACATATTCTCATCACTCTTTAGACTCAAGATTAAAAAAAAAACACCCACAAAAAATAAAAAACAACCAACACCCAAACAACAAAGGCTGAATCCTCATGACAGGTCATTAGAAGATGGTTCTCCTTAGGATATGCCACAGATTATTCTCCTTCCAATCATACTTCTTCCAGAGCTAGATTACTGATCTTTTTTTGCAAATTATCTACTATACAGCCTCTGCGTAGGCATTTTCAAAAGCACATAGTCAGCATATTAAGGGATGCTAGAAAAGTACAAAAGTTTCTGCTCTCACACAGTCTGGTGGGACACAACAGGGTAAGGGATAGAAAACGTCTCCCTTCCCCACACAAAACCTCCAGAGCACCTGTTGCCACAGGTCCAAACAGCATTCAAATGTATTTTCTGAACTATTCCATCTATCTTATTAAAAAAAAAAATTGTAAAATTTGTTTTAAAAAGTAATACTTTACAGAAATAATTACACATCATTTGGGAGAGACAAAAGGGGGATTTAAGTTCAACTTGCCAAAAGTACAGTTCCCTCATTTAGAGGGGGCAAAAGCCAACTGAAGTGAATTTTGCTTTATTTGCCATCCATCAGAATGTTTAAGCCACTGGAAAAGTACAGCTGCACACTGGAGCATCAAGATTTTTTCATGAGGGACCCACTCCATTTCCAATGGAATAAAAAGTAGCACTCTTGGCTGCTTTGAAAGCCTCTGACCTAATAGGATGTGGTTCGGTATTTTTTCAAGTGAACAGAAACAGAAGACTTTCACCAAACTGTCAAGTGTGGTTTTTTTTTTGTTCCGCCCCCCCCCGGCATTTTCCAGAGTGCTGGTAAGTCAATCCTTGCTACTGAGCTTACTGTTGTTGTTTTATTTGAGGAGGGGAAGAATTTATTTGGGGGCAAGAATGGGAGCAAAACCGTCTTGTGGTTTTAAATAACCTTTTCACAAATTATTCATGGTTTCAAATCTTGCTCTTAGTACATATACAGCACACAGAAACTAATTAAGATCTCACTACTGATTTGTATTATTCTAAATGGGCAAGGTTAGATGAGGCTTAATTCACTGGGGTCTGTCCCCCGCAATATGTGACACAACCTGAAGTTAAACAAAATGTAATCAAACCATAACATTTTTAAGAGCCGTTTAAGACAACCTTTTTGATAGGCTTTGTGTTAAATTTAATGAAATACAATTATGCCTAGAGATAACTTGCAAAACAGACCCTTTCCAAAATTAAAGATCAGAGAGTTAAAATGAAAATATTTAACCAGTGGTCTTCTCTCTGCTACTTTTAAAGTAGCTTTATAAATGATGAAAAATAGACAATCTATGATAATAAGTACAGTAATTCAAACAATTGTGTGCAATTTAAAATTTTTGCAACTTTCACAGCCTAGATGTTTTTCAACCCTGAAACACAGAAATATTTAAAGAAAACTCTTCCATCATGTAATTGCTATGAGCTAAAGAGAACTATCTGTACCCTCTACTGACAAACACTACCAAAAATTTCTAAAATTAACAGTTACTTACTGCAAAGTTTAATTTTGTCTCATACACTTAACACTGAAACTGAACAACAAAATTAAACCACTTCCCTGTTTATCTGGATCTTCCCCAAAATTCCTAGAAGGAAAGTTTTTCATGTTAGAAGGCTTGATAAAATGATTGGTTCTATTTAAAAACAGCTTTTAAAAAACAGATTAAACTTCAACTTACATGTTGATATTGAAATCCAAGTATTCAAAATACAGCTGACAGAATAAAGATCACTGTGATCGTTTAGGCCGTATTTAAAGACTAGAGATAAGCGTTATCTAGATGAGATAAGAACTCTGAACCTGAAAAAAATAAGGTCATGCTATTACAGCTTCAGTTACAAAAAAAACCTCCAAATCACAAGTTTGTAAGCCACCAAAAGGAAGGAAGCTGCTGAAACGAAGTTAAAGTCAGCTATGCGAGCTAGCAAATAAAGCTCAAGATACAGCCAGCATGTGATCGGAACAGAACCGCTCATGTAAGGGACACGTCCGTAGCGGGATGTGCAGTATCACAAGCAGAGTCCCCCAAGGGCCTACCCCAGGGCCCATCCCGTTTCACACCTTTATCGATGGCTTGAGGAGGTGGTGTAATGCACCTCAGTGAATCTGCAGGCAATGCCAGAGGGTGGGGTGCTCAATGGCAGGGATGTCGCTCAGCAGGACCTCCACAGACTAGAGGGGCGGGCCAACAGGAACCTCATGAAACGCAAGAAGGACAAACGCGAAGTCCTGCGTCTATGGACAGAGCACCCTCTGCACCAGTACAAGGGTGACTGGCAGACTAGGTAGCAGCTCTGCTGAAAAGAACCTGGAGGTTTGGTGGACAATGCACTGCTTTGAGCATGATGCTGGAGAAGATCGCCTGATGACCCAAATGAATCTATGCTCCCATGTTTTTAAAAAGTGATTTCAAATAGGAAACTACCATTTCTATTCAGAGCCATTATTATGAAATGACATTAAGAAAGAGGTAGACTGCAAGATTATGGTAACCACCAACTGCACCGTTCCTGCATCAAAACTTTCAATACTCATCTAAAATAGAAATAATCTTTAAACACAAAGCAGGCATTTTTTTATTCAAAGCATGTATCTGTACTGCAGATAACAACAGGCCCAGGGACTGTTCACTGGCCCTTAAGCAACGTGTCATGGACTGAGCGTGTCCATTCCACACAGTGCTTGACCATGGACCTCCTCCTCGTGGCTCCATGTGATGTTCTTCTGGCCCCAAAGCAGATTATGGATTGGTTTGTTGTTTTGGTTTGGGGTTTTTTTTTTTGGTGTGTGTGTGGGGGGGGGTTGTTTGAGGTTTGGGGTTTTTTAAGTGGGACAGTTTTTCCATTTGAACATCCAAAATAATGCAAAAGCTAAGCTGTAACCCAGTGTAAATCATCATCATGTTTTCACAGCGCACTGATGATATATACTCCATGCTCTCAGACACAAGATGAGAGCATACTGAAGTGCTGAAGCTGCAGGAATTCTGGTACAGTCTTGCCTGTGCTGCCTCCTGGCACTGGCCCCCTGCTTGCACTATGCCTCAAACTGTGCTTGCATGTCATCTCATTAGACACCAGTTGGCACAAGCTAAAACAGTTATCAGGACTGCACTAGTCGTTGAATGGTATTTGTGTTCACTCTGCAGCCTCATTTCAAAAGTTTTGAAACAGTCAAAAGAGACAAGCCACAGACCATCTCTAAAACATTCTTCAGATCTACAATCAATTATATAAAAAAAAAAAAAATATCACTGAGTTGCCTTACCCCTTTCCATTTTTTCCCAGAATAAAAACTGCAGGTCAGTTTACCCTCATAAAAAGTTTGGTAGCTTTCAGAAAATGAAGAAACAATATCCTAAATGTTTTTGACCACTTTCTCCCTTCATTTCTAAAAAAGGACGGATGTACCATCCAGCTTAAAAAGTCGATCTGCCACAAGAAGCTTTGCAACTTCAGTTCCAAAAACTCACTCTTTTCTGGTGAAATGACAATACACTGAATGCATTCCATTTAGGAATGGACGACACAAAGAGTTAAAGCTATAGAAAAGCAACAACATTCTGAGCAATACAGATTCTTATTCCTAGTTTTACAAATAATTATACAGACACTTTCTGAAAACAAAACCTTTAAATGAAATTGGATTCTTAAGTAACCTTTCAGGCGTTAGCTTTAAACCATGTCAATGTTAACAATTAAAACAGTAAAACTTAACTCATTTGCTGCCATCATTACAGAGACAGTGGAATCTTCCCAACTGTGAGAACAGCCTCGTTTAGGTGCACAACAAAACCAGATTAGAAAGCAGTATCTACCGTTTGTAAATGCAAAATACAATGTTCATTTTCTTAATTTCAGCTTAGTTGATAGCTATCTCATAGTTCAGAAAACAAAAGAATTTAAGAAATAGTCTTGGTTTTCATTTTAGCTAAGATCCAGCATTTATAAAACGTTGATTCTTCCTGAGTATCTTGCCTTTCAGTCAGTTCAATTCACTAACTACAGGCAACGTTTCCCTCATGTAATAAAAGAGTTATAAAAGCAAAAAAGTATTTTGGCATTTCTTACATGCCCATCGCAGTTAACAGTATAGAAGGGTTTGCTTTTAATTACTTTCTCATTTCAGCACTTTGAATTCAATTACCACCTAATTACAGCTTCATATAAATCCTTAAAAATAGAAATTATACCTTAACAAACTAAGGAATCTCAAAAGGTGATATCTAGCCATTAAATTACTACAACACCACGCAGCCTTCTTGCCAACTAATGGTGCTCAATCATATGAAGGCCAAGCCAATGTAGTTTAATAGTTGCTAACAAGCCTTCTTAGTGAATAACTCAAGAATAACACTGAAATTAATTACAATTTTGGACTGACTCTGCATCCTGATTGAAACAGATTATCTTGCACCAATTGAACCAGAAATACCAGAAGAATACAAGAATACCAGTACTTCTACAAGGAAAGTTTTTAGAATTCAGCAATACTTAATTTACCCTCAAAAATCAATGAAACCTTGAGTCGGCAATATACACAAGCATTCCTATTCTTCCACTGCTACACTGTAAAGTCACCAGCATTTTAGGTTACACAGCCGTCACTTGGACCTTTGCTGGCATCAATACAATTGTAAGTATGCCACTTGCTCATTTTCTCCATCACAAAGTTTCTGCCTGAAAGCAAGAGCAGCACAGTTCATTAAGAGGACCATCACAAAGAAAGTTCCAAAGACAGAGAGGTAAAGGCTACCATCCTGCTCACCCTTCTTTGATTGGGAGTCTGAAAATGGGATTAATTTGGGACAACCGTGGAACAGAAGTTCAGAAAGAAAAGACAGAAAGAGAAGGCACATTCGTTCGCTGAACTATCTACAGTAATTCAGTTTTTTGTGACAGCAACTAACTAGAGGTGGGTACAAAGAAGTACTTCACGCCTCCAATACCCGGCCTCAGCAGATCCCATCCTAACAACAATACTAGTGCTACCTCCAGCTGCTTCTGGCTGCAGGAACAGGCAGTCTTCCCACAAACGCTTCCCTCATTTCCAAGTGTTCTTCAAATACCTCTAACCACATAACCAAAGATTTATGCCTCCAGTTAGTAAGCGAATTGTCTATTTTTCTTTTTTTCTAGTCAGACTACTTCCTTCCAGTTACAGCTTTAACTAGGAAATTCAGAAGAGATCCATGAATGTTGACCTTTCTCTTCAAGGGTTACTTTACTATGAAACTACTAAGGAATAGTGCCTAAGCAATAATTACTGCAGTGGATAAACCCTCCTCTGCTCTTTCCACCAAGAATTGAAGTATTTGATGCATCTAACGTACGTTTGGGATTCTTAGCCACAAAGATATGCAATGTAAACAATATTGCAGTAAATATTCATTTTCTGTGGGATTAAGCCTAAATACGCTTTTCTGTTTGGCACCGTAGTCACAAACTGTTTCTAAGGAAAAAAAAAAAACCTCCACCACCACACAGACAGTGTAGGGGAGAGAAGATAAGAGATACCACATAAAGTCACTGGCATCCAATAACACTTCAATTTCCATATGGAAATAACAAGAAATAAGATATGCTGAATTTTAAGCACCAAGGCAACAAAAACACATTAAGATTTCATCACACGAGAACTTGGCTGTAAAATTCGCAATTTTCTTGATCTTTTTAAAGAGTTCTCATTTTCAAGAACATCAGATAGCTAACAGACCATGTATTCTACCAACCAGCTAAAGCAGACATTTGCGTTAATCTGCTTTCTGTTAATTAAGTGGTGGAAATGCATCTCCCCTTCACCAAGAAATCTCTTCCATAATCAGATTCCTTGTCAAACTCTATCTTTTTACAGCCCATGTTATAATGATTATTCTCCAGACAATTTCCCAAGGATAAGTACCCAGGACTTGCTGTATCTTAGCTCCAAATCATATAGGTCTCCAAAACACTACTTTTGCATATTGTGTCCACCACATTTGTCTGCAAATAAAGAAAATGTTACTGCCATCTTTTAAGAGATCCAGACACTACAGATATAAACGTCATAGTGAGAATCTGAAATAGAACTGTATTCCAATTTCAAAGAGAAATAAGCTATGGGAGATGGAAGAGAAGGTAGAATCAGTAAGAATGAAAAACATTGGAATTACTGTTATTTTTTCCCCCTTACCTAAAACTAATGCTATGACAAAAGTGAACCTCTGTAGTTAAACAGGGGAGAAGTATTTGCCTACCCTCATTTGCCACTCATCTGAACCCATCACCTAAGGACTTTTGCCCCCAAATTCCAGAAAGGTGGGAGAAAAAAGAAATGGCATTCAAATACTCTCCATTAAAACCAGCTGAAAACTATTATTCATGATAGCAGTAATTACCTTCTCGCACCCCCATATAGCAGAAAACAGCATTCCCCTCACACAGAACACCTGCCCCACCAACTTACATAGCATCCAGCATCTGAAGACAAGCTTGTTTAAGCTCTTTCTATGAGAAAAGACTTATGTCTGAAGGGTAGACATGCAAATAAACCCATGACAGAAGCATCTCTCCGGAAACATTTGTCAAGCAGAGTTCTACTAGAACTACGCTTGCATGTTCTAATATTGCATTAGCACACGTACAGCTATTTTTCATAACCCAGAAGATTTGGTTTGTAACTTTCGTTAAGTATTAACAGATTACATAGAATTAGTAACAGAATTTTGATCTGTAATCAAAGTCATAACATCAACCTGGAGCCATGAAACTCTGTGAACTACATAACATTTACATCTATGTAAACGCATCTATGCTTCAAAACAGTATTAACTAGGTTTACAAGTCCTGCTCTCAACAGCAGCATCAAGAGTGCTGGGGTATTGCCCAATGATAACACACCTAATTCAAAAAAGTGTACACTTATAAAAAAGGAATCTTAAGCAGGATTTTACTTCAAAAGCAGTACTAAGTCTGAAGTATCTTATTGCTCTGCCTGTGCAATAAAGCAATTAAGAGTTCAACCACAATCATGGACGGCTTGCAGAGAACATAGCAGCAGAGACAATTTCACAAACAATACTCCTAAACCTTTGGCAGGATTTTCAAGTGCTACCAAATTAATAATGGACAGTCAAAACCAAAAGTTTTACTAGTAAAATTAAAGAAAAAAAGTCTCACCCTCCACCCCTCAATGCCTTCAGAACGCCTAACCATTCAGCTTCTGAAGCTACAGCAGTATCTTTGGCTTTACAGTTCTATCTATATTTTTTGGGGGGGAAGACATAAATTTAAGAAATCATTTCCCTCAAGAATAATCGGCGTGAGACAGGAGAAGAATAAATTAAAAAAAATCAAAGAATAAAACATTCCTCATGCATTGAAAATGCTACTTCAACTACAAAGGTATCTTTGACATGCCATTTCCTTTAGCAAAATTACTCAAGACCTTCTGAGTGGCTTGAGAACTATCTAGCATTAGGAAAAAAGAAAGGACCAAGACTTTTCCAATGTGCTTCTTTTTGCTTAGGTGATTCTTACCATGATCGAGCTTAAGTGTGTTTTAACAAATACGGGTCTTGTCCCCTGTAAGAGACTTAAAGCTGCCGAATTACTTTGATGATGGACCGCCCAGGTACCAAAGACACAGCAGGTAGGTCAGAAGAGAAGAAACGACGGTTTAGGACATAAAGAATGGAAAAGTAACAGAAGGAACCACAAGATGTTAAAAACTATAGCATCCACAACATAAGATTTTGGTTAAAGACAACCCACTACTTCAACATCTCCCACATTTTCAGCTGCACAGGGCATATATCCTGAAACATCACAGAAAATTATGGAAGTACGCATTCTCTGTTCCTGGAAGTTCATCAAGTATAACTCAGCAATCGTGAAAACTGGAGGACACAGGAACACACTTCCTTGGGGGAGGGGAGAACATAGATAATATCTAAAGAGAAGTGTTCTTTGATGAACAAGCTGTTTACTATTTTCCTTTTTTAAGCTCACCTACAATCTTGCCTCACCTACAAGAGAGGCACAGGAAGCATATTCAATTGTTCATAAGTATTTTACTATTACTTCAGGATCTTCTCTTCTTTCTTAAATCAGAAGTACAGACAGGTTTATATAAAAAGAATATTAGCGGGCACATGGAGAACCTTGACCTGTGCACTTTGTTTTCATGTTTAGTTAATACGCATTCATCTCATTCTCTTGAATTAGTACAAATGGGTGCAAGCCTACAGCCACTTTTATTCAAGCATCTACAAATATTTCAAAGTGTAATAACATAACACAGACGCTCTTTTTCAAGTATCTTAGTCAGAAAGGGGAAATATTTTCACTCTCTTAGCAAAGATTATTAGATTTCATTCACTAGAAATTCCTGTCCATTTGAAGTACATTTACAGGATTTCATACAGCAGTTTACAGATAGTAAAATAAAATGCCTTCAACCTAAAGACCACTTCCACACCTACGACGTCAGGAAAAAAAAAAAAAAATCCCACAACATTTTCACCTATTTAAAGAACACTAGTATTAATTATTTAAAAAACACGAGTATTAATTGGCTATGTAAACAACTGCTGAAAATAGTTGCATATAAAAATAAATTAATAAATACAGAAAACCAACACCCCCGCTCCCCGACACACACACTTGGAGTAGCTGAAGACTGCACACCGGAGACAGACAAACCAGACGTCTGCACACCTGAACTCTAGGATTTCTTCAACCACTGCCAATATTCTTAAATATATAGCCTGGACAGACTTTTTTTCAGACTAAAGACTGGAAAAGCAGCAACTTCTTCTGACAATGACATTAGAATCAATTGCTCAGGTATGATTTTAAACCGACACAAGTCACAGTTAAGAGAAGAAACACTACTTATCAAAATGCCTGTTCTTTGTGCTAAAAGCTTATGTAATCTTCTAATTTTGATTGTAAAATCAAAAACTTACTGTTGAATTTATATTTTTTTTAAACCTACACCAGGACTGCAGATACTCTAAAATTTCAGGTGAGTAGAAGACAGTTTAATAATTGTTAAATACCGGAACGCTCGATGTGTAATACTGGAATAACCACCAAAACAATGTCATTAACATGAGAAGCAGTCCGAATTACAGCCAGTTTCCTGCTCATTTAGCAAAGATTAATTCCACCTTCACAGGCAAGAGAAACGTTCATTTTACCTTACCAAGATCAACCTGAGCAAGAAATGCTAAAAAGAAGACAGCTTTTGTTGCTTAACCGTTCTTTTTAATAAGTAGGATAGGTAACGTCAACAAGACCACTGTTCTGTGCTCTAGGCAAAAAGATCTTAATAGAAGGACGAGGAAGGGAGAGACAGACATGCAGAGCAGATGGCACCAAGTCTTTCAGAAACTGTCAGTGTGTGTGGGGGGGGAAGTTTCCCTACAGAAAATGTTCCCGAATTAAGAGGAATGTTGCGCGAGTAACTTAAAAATAAGGTATTAGGAAAAGATGAAAGACATGTCTTCTACTGCAAGAGGGAGCTGTCAGAAGAAATCGTGTTTTGTTTCCAGAGAGGAATAAATGGTATACCCCAATAAAAAAAACCAAACCCACCAAAACTCTATTTGTCCTTAACCTGCTCTGTTATTTATCTGGTTAAAACAGAAAGGAATTTTATTTTTTTTTTTTTTAGTTTATTTCTGGCAGCCATTTCACAGCACATTTAGCACACACGGAATTGATCAATACCGCTACAGACATAAGACTAGACTATCCATTTACTAACCACAAGAAAATGACCTGTTCAGCAAAATCCTGTACATTATAACACTGAAATCTTAAAAGGCATTGTTATATGGATCTCATTACTCCCCTACACCGGTTACACTGCAAAGCTGAGCACTTGTCTGCTAGCTTTCAGACTGATAAACAAGTATACCTTTGCACGCTGTGCAAAAACGCTAAGAAGTGTATCTAAACCTACACACAGGACTATATGCACGTTCAAAGCGTAAGCAAAAAGTGCCAGGCTTGCCATGTAAACAAATATTAGATCCGTTACACAGCTCAACAGGTTTTTTTTGTGGAACTGATAGAGCTTCAAGCAGAAATGTACCATCAGTTCCCCCAACCACCGGTTGCTACCATAACCATTTTCCTCCTAAAGAAGCGTGGGAAGTCCTCACACCCCGCTCGCTTCTCAGGACTCGGAGCTGGCGTTTGAAACCCAACTTCTGCTGTTTCAAAGAGAAAAGTAGTAGCTTTTTTTTTTTGGTTTTGCACTACAAGGCAGTGACATACTGACTCGCAATATACAAAGCATACAAATTATTGTTTAGAAACTGAAGGTCTGCCTTTTCAGCCTAATTCTGTGCTTACATCTACACGCACACACCCCTCGCTAAAGCTTCCAGAGCAGTACCTATTCTAAACTAATGAAGCATTAATGAAGGTTGCCATTCACCAGTGAATGGTCCGGACTAAGAGATCTAATTGAAGTTAAGAGTATTTCAGTTGGGTTATTCTTATTTAAAAAAAACCACCATGAAACACTAATAATTGCATTGCCAGCTTACTGTATGTGACACTAGGTCGTTACGTCTCCACATTTCGTTCCACACAACTGATCTGAAATCCAAGCGCTGCACGCATCTGAAGTGCTCATGTTATATACATTTTTAAGAACGATGTAAACAGCTTCTGCCTTTACAGTCACTGCCATGCCCAAACATTTGTCATCCGAAAAAAGATTTCTCCTCCTCCATACGAATCCACAGCGTTACCTCAAGCTTTCAAATGCTGACCCCAAAGCCTCACGTTTAAAGCGACAAAACCAAGAACATTCACTTACCTGAAGAACAAGAGATAAGAAAAACAGCAAACGCCAACTTAGTAGCAGCTCCCATTTTCCAATGCTGTTAAAACATTTAAGTGACCTTAAATATCCAGTTTCCTTGGTCCTGCAAGCTGGAAAATCTCCCTTCTTGCTGAACCGTTATAAAGCAATCTATAGCAACATTTCTGCAGCAGATAATGTTCATAAAACAGTAAAATCAGATTTCTTTTGACGCTGACTATCTCCCTCCAGCTCTTTCTAGCAAGAATCCGGGTTGAGGGATAGGTATATTTGGAACCGTGTTTCAAAACACACGGGTCATTTGGCTTCTGTACAAACGGTGGCAAAATTTAATTCATAAAAGTATGCTACGAATCCACGTGGGTTTTTTTTTTAAAAAAAAAGTCAACAATTAAGCCGCTGGACACGACGAAGTCTCTGAGCACACTCCAACTTTGCTTTTCCACATCAAGCTCCGTCAAGCATCCCTCGTGGGTTGTCGGGGAGTCGGATCGAAATCAGTACACACGATGTTTTCGTCCTGGCTCCCCTTACACAACATGTAGTGTTTGGGAGAAAAGTAGCTCCATCTCAGTTTCAAACCTCTAAAGCCTCTGGGCGAAGGGAGGAAGTTTTGTCAGTTTGTTGATGAAAACTACCTTAAAAACCAGAAAGCCACCAGCTACACGTGGACAACACTTCGGTTTTCTTTAATAATGCTGAGGGATTTAGTGTAACCCAGAAGACGAAAAGAGTAGAAACAACAGTCTGATAACAAACCAACCTTCGGGCTTCCCGAGAAGTGGCAAATCTCTAGTCCTGCCAGCAGTCAGCGAGAGCCGCACATCTCCCCTTCTCTCCCCCCGTCACCGCGATCCTTCTCCCGGGCCGTGCAACACTAGCACTCCCGAATCCGAGCAAGATTTCAAATTCTTCTAAGAGACTGCCATCCCCTCCCCCCCAAGAGGCTATATTTGGTATTTAAACACAGAAGAGTGACTGGGGGGGGGGGGGGGGGGGGGAAAAAAAAACGAAATATCACACAGGTGGGGGGGAGGNGAGAGAAAAAAAAATGCAGTATCCAGCCGCTGGGGAGGAGGGTGATAGATTCTTTGTGGCAAATCCTTCCTTCCTTGAGTGCCTTGCTCCTAGGAGAATTGAGCTTCTTTGGAAGCAAGGAGGCGAGCGAGGCTGCGGGCACCGAGGAGGACGCGGCGGCTACCTCCGCGCTGGCTTGGCGGGCGGCTGGCTTCTCCCTCCCGTTGAAGCAGGCTTGTGACTCTTCTGCTCGATGCACGCTCCTCTCCAACTCCTCACGGACACATCGCCTTCTCGCCGCGCCTCCGCCCGCCCCGCTGCTGCTCGAACGGCGACCCGAGACAGTCCCGCCGGCCCCACACACACACCTGATCCAGTTCTTGCCTCTTATTTTTTTTCTTTTTTTTTTTCCTTTTAGGAGAAAGGAATAAGAAATAGCAGGGGTGGAAAGGAAAAGCCGGCTGAGCTCCTGCTGTCTTCTCCTCCTGCCTCCCACACCGCGCACCAGGCGAGCCCCGGCCGGAGGGTGGAGGGGGGAGGAATCCCCTCGTCACCCTCTCCCCTAACTCTGACCCCGGCTCACTCCCGGCTCCGAGGAAGCCGCTGCTGAACGCAACTCTCTCGTCTCCCGGGCGGCGGAGGCAGCGCGGCTGAGACCAACTTTGTCCCTCCAGGAGTGCAGTTTAGGGGCTGGCGAGGAGAAGAGGCCGAGCCCAGGGATTTTCTCAGGGCGGCGGCGGCGGCAGGAGCCGTCCCTAGAGTCTCCCGAGTCCCGCTGGCAGCTCGGAACAGCCCTCCGTACCCTGCTGCTGTTGCTGCTCCCCTGTGGTAATTTCATATCTACCCATTCACTTGTGTGGCGTGGAGAACGGACCCAAGATGGCGGCGCCCGGGCGATTGTTTTTGTTTCCTCGCCGCCTCCCCCTCCCCCACCCTCCCCTNNNCGCCGCCCGCCCCGAAGCTCCGCGCTCGGCCGCCGCCCCGGCCCGGGGCCGTCCCGCCCGCCTTGCAGAGCGAAGGTGGGCGGGGGCCGGTCTCTGTCGCCTCTCGCCTCGGTAACGCAGGGTGGGGGGATCTGTTGGCGCCCGCCCTGAGGAGGCCGCCGTGCCGGCCGGTCGGCAGGTGTGAGGGACGGGCCCGGCCGCGCCGCCCGCCGGCACCTGCTCGCTGCGCCCGGCCCTGCCGGCGCCGGAGGAGGAGAGCTGGCGCCTCCCGGTCCCACCCCCCCCGGTTATTATTAATTCACCTTTGCGGGGCTCGTTCTTACTGTCCGGGAGCTTTTCTCCCCGACCGTGGCCCTTTCCAGGTGACGGAGCGCTGTAAGGAAAAAAAAAAAAAAGACCGTAAAAAACCGCTGCGAGACCCGGTGTAAAGCTGTGAGTTGCTACCAGCGGTGTCGAACGCTGCTTTCCCGGCCCGCCGCCTGGCTCCCCCAGCCTGAAGTGCCACTGCTGCGCCCTGACAGGGAGCCCTGGTAGGAGACGGGGTGTGTGGTGGCCCCCATGGCGGGAATGTTCCTCAGGGTAATCGCTGCTGCCACACCATCCAGAGTGTGTTTTACGGCCTTGCTTTCAGACGCTGTCACGCCAGGATGCTAGGTGGTTGCACCTACAGAGCATATCACGTGCAATTAATTACGATTGCGCTGGTTGCCCTGAAGAACGGGGTGCTCTGCTCACATGGTGGCTGCCCTTCCTGCCTCTGGCAGCTTGCTTAGCCTCCCTCCAAATCACAACAAACTTCTGTTTCCTATCATTGTTTGTCCTTTGGCTGCCGCAGTCTAGCGGCTTGCAGTATTTATTTGTAGCAAGATAGCCTTTAGAAGTTCCTGAGACGGGCACAACACCACATTGTTTTACGTGTTGTGCGAGAGCAGAACAAACAGTCTGTGCTCCAGAACGTGGGTATAAAGCAGCACATGTGCTCAGTTTGGAACAGAGGAGGGAGAGAGCAGGAAAGATGAATATTTTCTGGTGTTCTCACCTTTCAGAGAAAACGTATATATTGGTGCTACTTTTTGTCACTCAAGATAAAACACTCTTGCACTAAATTAATCCCTCTTAAGGGCAGCAGTTCTCTTCCTTCATGAGCTGGTGAGACTCCCTACCCTTTTTTTTAAATGGATACTATAAAATACATGACTTGTCTCTGAATAAAAAGCAAGACGTGTCTCTTAGATTCGGAGATCAATGTGGGAAAGCATAAGGGCCTTAATGCTGGCCTTTAATTTCTGTATTTTTATAAAGGGCAGTGTTCGTATAAGCAAGAAGTACGGAGTTCTCTGAAAACTGCTATGTTGTTCACTAACCGTAGACATGGATTGAGTGATTTCAGATACCTTCCTTTTCATGCTGCTTGATGGCATGGTCTAAATTTTTTGGTGATGTAAATACTAGGTGGTACTAGATTGGAAGGAATATTATGTGTAAGATACTTCACATATGTGGTTATATAGCCAAGTCAAGGCTGAGTAATACTGCCAGGCTCTCTGAGCTGTGCTAATTCACTGATCAGCAGAGGCATTCGGTAACTAGACCTGGTGAGCCACCACTAGCACGTGGATTCAGACGTGAAGAAATGGAGGTATTTCATTCTATTTATATTGAGGTGTCTGCTGGAGTTCTTAATCAGGATTCAGGCATCCTTGGTGTTTCTTTGCCATGTTCAAACGCTTACAACACTAAATGCATCTACTGACCATATTTTTGATGATTTGAAACATCCAAAAAGCAAACCCAAGATGTATGGGATTGTGCACATCTAGAAGCATCAAGACATGTGGCAACACTTTTTATGCCATCTTTTATCCAAGTATTTCAGAATGATTTACAAGCATTAATTAATGTAAGTATTACAACACTCCTACTTAATCTGTAGTTTTTAATATTCTTCAATAGCAGAATATTTAAACGTGACCTGTTCTGCAGGTTGTATTTTCACTTGGCTCAGCTTCTTCAAAATGCTCATCATGTTGCCACATGAGTAGGAAATTATAGCTAAAAATATTGCTATTGTACGTGTGTGCGTGAATATATATATACACTTCCCATTGTAGGTATTTGGCTTTTTTTTTTACTGACAGACTGTAAATTATGGTCCATTTTGTATTTTAGCAATTATTTTTAATAAAAATAGAACAAATATGTCATCTATATAACACCATTTGCATCAATGTCATAGTAAGGAGGTGTCTCTCACTCAAGTAGCTTATTAAGCATGGGTGTTTTTTTGCTTGCAGGATCCCTTTAGCAGAGTAAAGCCTTCTGGCCATCCAGTAAATATTACAAAACCGGTAATAGTATAGGGTTGGTCTTGTCAATCACGTGTTTATCAGGACCACAGGAATCGTGAATGAAGCGTATCTTTCTCTCTCTTCCTTCCCGGTTCTGAGGCCTAATGGGCCTGTGGCAAATGGTTTGTGAATTAGGATGACTATTGGTAACTAGGATCAGAGAGCCCGCTCGGACTTTCATACCGCTTCAGAAGCATCAGTCTGTTTTCAACCCCACTGGTGCTGTGCGTAAACTTTTGCAGACCTACCTAATGCAGCATATGAAGAGCAACAAACAAGGAGAGGTACAAATATGCTCATTTTTGGTATGCAAACAATAAAACCCAGTTTTGTTGCATGGATGCAGCACCATAATATTGTTTCAGTTATGTCATTATAGGCACAATATCAGTAGAGCTATCTATATCTGCTTTAGGGATTTGCTTCCATTTAATTACATTTTTTAAAAAAATAAGGTAGTTTGGTGCAAATATGGTACAGACCTTAGCAGAAATTGCCTACCATTTTTGTGAGGTACTTGAGGCAAAATGCTTTAAGGGTTTTGGGCTTTCTCTAGGCTGTTGCTTTTATTGCTAGTAAAAGGATGACTTTTATCCCAAGTAGACATATAAAATGTCAACACAGTTGCTGTCTCCTCTTTTGTTTTAAACGTCTTTTTGCATGCCTTTCTCCTGAATTTTGGGTGTTTTCCTTTTCTTCCTTTTGGCTTTTCTTTTCTATTTTCCTTTCGCCTTAAACTCCAGGTCTTTTTTCCCTCTTCTAAGATCAGTCTGACTATGCATTTTTAATGAATCACTTACTGTGACATATGAGCACTGAAGATACAGTGTCAGGGACTTAAGCATCTGCGGAGAGCTTCTGTGCAGGAGTAGCAGCAGCAGGATGATACGGATGTGATCTTAGTTTCATTCTTTTGTTCACGTGGGATGGTACTTTGCCTAGAGGCAGCACAAATATAACTTTCCTTCTAGGGAATAATGAGAAGAATTAAAAACCAGCAATGTCTCATTTTTCTCTTCAGAGCACTGCTAGGAATAGAGGATTTCAGCTGTGCCTTTGCTATTTCCACACGTACCACTGAATCAATACTGTTTATGCAGAAACAGCATTATAGGCAAGAAGCTATCGTGCAAGGCTCATTTGTGGTATCTATACAAGCATTTTTAAAATGTAGAGTAGGAAACATGGGTGTCCTGGTTTTGGCTGGGATGGAGTTAATTTTCTTCCTAGTAGCTGGTATAGTGCTGTGTTTTGGATTTAGGATGAGAATAATGTTAAGGAAGAAATTTTTTACAATGAGGGTGGTGAAGCACTGGAACAGGTTGCCCAGAGAGGTGGTGGAGGCCCCATCCCTGGAAACATTCCAGGTCAGGTTGGACGGGGCTGTGAGCAACCTGATCTAGTTGATGATGTCCCTGCTCACTGCAGGGGGGTTGGACTGGATGACCTCTAAAGGTCCCTTCCAACCCAAAGCATTCTATGATTCTATGAATGTTGATAACACACTGCTGTTTCAGTTGTTGATGAGTAGTGCTTACACTAGTAAAGGACTTTTTCAGCTTCTCATGCTCTGCCAGGTGCACAAGAAGCTGGGAGGGGGAACAGCCAGGACAGCTGACCCAAACTGCCCAAAGGGCTATTCCATGTCATGATGTCATGCACAGTATAGAAAGTGGGGGAAAGCTGGCTGGGGGGCAGCGATCGCTGCTCAGGGACTGGCTGAGCATCAGTCAGTGGGTGGTGAGCTGTTGCATCATGCATCACTTGATTTGTATATTCTATTATTATTACTATNTGATAACACACTGCTGTTTCAGTTGTTGATGAGTAGTGCTTACACTAGTAAAGGACTTTTTCAGCTTCTCATGCTCTGCCAGGTGCACAAGAAGCTGGGAGGGGGAACAGCCAGGACAGCTGACCCAAACTGCCCAAAGGGCTATTCCATGTCATGATGTCATGCACAGTATAGAAAGTGGGGGAAAGCTGGCTGGGGGGCAGCGATCGCTGCTCAGGGACTGGCTGAGCATCAGTCAGTGGGTGGTGAGCTGTTGCATCATGCATCACTTGATTTGTATATTCTATTATTATTACTATTTTACTTTATTTTATTTCAATTATTAAACTGTGCTTATCTCAACCCACAAGTTTTCTCACTTTTACCCTTCCGATTCTCTCCCCCGTCCCACCAGGGGGGAGTGAGCGAGCGACTGGGTGGTGCTGAGTTGCAGGCTGGGGTTAAACCACGACAGTGGGGTTTATAATATCAGGAGTAACATCAACAGATATAACCCTTGTCTTTATCTCATGAATCTTCCCTCATGGTTTAAATAATTCTCCCTTTGAAACTCTGAAGGAAGAGATGACCATGTTCAGACACTGTCCTTACATAACCAAACCAAAAATTACCAAAACAGCAAGAAATTAATCTCTCTCAGGGATGTTCTCCTTACCAGCCAGCTTAACTTTCCATGCTGTGGGAAAAAGTGCATATACTGGAGGACAGCCTAATTTAAAAAAAAAAAGGGTAAATAACTGCCTTAAAGTTACTTTTAATTTCACATTAGTATGCATAACTTATGTGAAACTCATTTTAAAAGAGTTTTAATACAAATTTTCAGTTTTAGTGCAGTGGACAGATAACAAAATTACTACAAATTATTCATTCTTTTGCATTTTTTACTCTGTTCCAAAACTATTGTGATACTTTACAGTTATATGGATAACACGGCTTTAAAGCACGAGAAAATGTAGAATTAATCAACCTTTTAAATGTTGATGAACTGAAATGAAATCAAAAGCTTGCCTCTGGTATGCTTTTGGATTGGGTCAGTATACACGTCCATCAAAATTTTCTCCTTTTATGCTTGTAATCAAACATAAATTTTACATGCAGTTGTTGAATCCAGCTGATACCCACAAAGACAAAGTAAAATACATGCTGAAATCATAGCCCTATTTTGGATTCAGATATTTTGGTGTTTGGCTAAAGTATGCTCATTTTATTCATGTGAGCAGTACTAATGACTACAAATGAATAGGATTTGGCCTGTATCGTGTTATGTAAAGCTATTTCTATAGCGAGTTTTTTGTGTGTGACAAATTCCTTTTTAATGTAATCAGATGGAGCCAGTAGACCCACACTAAGGTGAATGCTTCCCTGCTTCAAGTTTAAAAACAAGCACGGAGATATGCAATTTTACAGAAATTAACACTTGAATACAATCTCCATCAAGTCATTTTCATTAAAGGCTGCATTTATACCAGTGATTGTTTTTCTTTTTTTGATCTGCTATCCAGACTTTTGTTCCCTTAAAATACTTGTGCAGAGATGAAAAAATATCTAACCTATTTTCTTGGAGGACAGAGTGATGTTTCTTTGTAGGATTTGCGCTGTCTTGTCAGAAAAGATCATCCGACTAGAGCTTCCTGTTGCTTTCAGACACTACATTGTCTCTTAGAGGTAGTTTGTTGTGTCACTGGTTTTTACTACTGTGGCATTTATCATGTATGATTTCATACTTATTTCATAAAACTAGATTTTCCTAGATATTGTACTATAGTCTTCATTTATACTATACAATCCTTTTTATGAAGTGCCATGAAGAGTCCGAGATGAATTCTTAAAACCCTAATCTATATTATGAAAACAAGGCTCCTCAGGTCTGTGTAGAGATCTTCCTTCTCAGAATATAGTATGATAATTTATATACCCCTTGATAAACAAACTCCGTGTTTGTCACAGAAAGAAAAAGTGCTACAACATTGTAATGTTTTCACCATTATTTTTGATGAATTCTTAAAATGTGTGACAAGTGTTTTCTTTTGCTACAGTGTCCCGACAGTGATACTAGATTTTAAAGAACATATCTTTCGCACTTACTTAGAAAGTGTTTATACATGTATATATTGGTTGGTAAATAATTACATATTTTAGACTGACAATTTGTAATTAAATAGCCATAAGAAATAGGAAGTCCTAGTGGGGAGAGATTGTCAGATATTTAGAGTACTAAATTGCGTGCTCTTTTGAATTATTTTGTTAATATGACTTTTGTTCTTTTGAAACAAGGAAAAAACTTGAATAGATGCCATTATGTATGATGTCATTCAAAATATACCAGAAGTTTTCTGTAATGACTGAAGAGTGGGATCATGAGAGTTGGCTAATTTGCCGAGCTGTAATGTGTGGTTTAACTTCA
Organism: Balaeniceps rex; assembly: GCA_013401315.1. Taxonomy (NCBI): domain Eukaryota; kingdom Metazoa; phylum Chordata; class Aves; order Pelecaniformes; family Balaenicipitidae; genus Balaeniceps; species Balaeniceps rex. Next base: position 31,158 of record VYZW01051859.1, read on the forward strand.
GAGTTTAATCACAAATTGTGTATTTTATATATATATCTTATTTTTGTTAAACAGTATTAGAGGAGCACAAGAAAGTCAAATACACTGTCACAGGTAATGCATATATGTTTTTCATAAGCCAAAGACATTTTATCAAAGGTGTACCCGAAGTCTTCATCTATTTCTTAGCAGCAGAAACAATTTATGGGAGCTTGATGAAAAGCATAGTAGTAGTGTCAGGTATACAGGTATACCTAGGTTCTAGAGAAAATGAGATCTGTTTTGCTCATTGAATCAAAATGAAACACATAGAAAAGTGCCCCCAGGGGTGGGGGTGGAGAACTTTAAGAGAGTGGGCTAGTTATCAGAGCTGTGATGTGCAGCTGGGATTCAAGGTTTAGCAATAAACTGCATACGTACATAGTATTTTTCAAAAGAACTGACCACAGAGCTTGTCCTTTGAGTTTTCATTTCAGCCCTGAATCTTAAAATGTGAGTTCTTTTGTAGCAGGAAGGTTTATAGGATGTTAATAGTTGACCAACTTAAATTAAAAAGAAGGAAAAAAGTTGCAAAGATTGAGCTGGAAACCTTAAAAATATGGCTTCTGGAAGTCTCTCTTGGAACAACAAATTAGAAGGTCTCGATAGGTTAGTAAATGACATTGTGATAATTGTAGTTAGGCGTGATCAGATGAGCCAGCCAGCTTACAAGTAGCCGAATTGTCACAGGCCAGGTTTTCAGGATANGCTGAAGAAACGCTTTGAGAAGTGCATCAAAGGTTTGCAGGTCCAAATGGAAGTTGGCTGCCTGGAGGAAGAGGAGGAGTGGGAGGCCTTGAGTGAGACTACATGTTCCCAGTTGTTTCTGAGTCTGTCCATCAGAGAGGTCCTGTTGTCCCACTTTGGTAATTTAAAACCTCAGTAAGTATAACATTCCTGGGAATATTATTTGATTCAGTTCAATGTCATAGACAAGATGAGTGCTGGGGAGGACAATTGAGTGCCAGTTTTTGTTTCAACAGATAAGTTAAAGTTCCCAACAGTATTGTTAAAGAACAATCATGGAAGGTGGACTTTTTGAAGATTCAGATGGATTGGAGGATACTGGAGCTCAAACATTAGTTGCTGGTTTTGCTAAAATGCTAAGAAATTGGGGGTCCAAAATGTAACTAATTGGTTTCAGAAAGAGATGGCAACTGGGAGTATCTATCGGAATTATCTATCAAAAAATCTGTGGATATTGCATTTGAAAATTGGTCATTTGGAATTTTAGAAAAGAAATGTGAAGATCCATGGTAATGAACAAGCTACTAATAATTTTGTGTTTTATTGTCGCTAAGAACTGAAGAATGTAGAACTAACCCTTACAAATATATTATGTGGCAGAAGTTGTCCTGCTTCTAGAGGCAGCAGTTATAGGCTAATAAAGCCTTCCTGCAGAGGAAACCAGCTGGAATATGATTTGAGACCCACTTCCTTTGAAAGAAACTTAGCTACTGATGCTCCTGCTGATACCTGAATACTTGACTCCAAGTATTGAATAGTGACTGTTAGAATTTCCATTGTGAAAGGGGAACAGCTACATCTAATAAATACTGTTATAGAGTAAAATTACAAAGGGAAGGGGAGCTTCCAGAGCTTCTGTTGTATTTGTTGTGGGCTGTGTTTTTTGTAGTAGAGGGAAATATTTCTAAATGATGGGTAGCAGAAAAATCTTATTCCATCAGTGCCTGAGCAATGAGATCTGACAACATTAAAGGTGAGAGCTGCTGTTGCCTCTCAGTGCTTCATCTTAAACTGCATTTTCCTCAGGCCCATGATCGTGTTTCACTTCTCTGATCTACCAAGCAAACAGCAGTGCTGTTTATTAAAGGTAGTTATGTAGAAATGTAGCAGGAACCCTGAGGAAGTCAGAAGTGTGACTCTG
>VYZW01051860.1:0-170841 GCA_013401315.1 Balaeniceps rex
ACCACTACGGGGGGGGACCCCGCTACCAGGGCAGGGGACTGATATCAGGTGGGGGGGTGGGACGGGGCCCAGCGCAGCCCCGCGGAGTCCAGTGCCAAAGTCCGGCCTGCGCCCGGCACCTCTTTGTATGGCCGTCACCCCTGGCCGCGTCCGTCTGCTTGACTGTGCAATTATTATATCATAGCCCTCCTCGCCCCGCACGCAGGGTTTGAAATTGATGTTGTGAGGCCGGGGAATAAAGGCCACCAGGCGTGCTGAGCCCGCGCTGTTGACATCTTAAGGACGGAGGGGCTGACACATCCATCCCCGCCGAGCACCCAATTTGATGTGACTATCGTATAATCACGCTGGGGCGTTCGGCTGAATGCGAGATAACGAGAGCGCACTCCAACGTGCATTTATTTGTATTTGTATTCCGCATTACCCCCATAGATTTGGGAATTAATGTTTTGACAGACGTTCTTCATCTGCTTATCACAAGAGTGTGGGCAGGTGGTGATCCCGTCTTTTTGTTGTATAATCATCGAGCCTTCTGCATTATATATATCCCGTGCTTCTCAATCAGCCTGTGAAAAAGCACATTCCTTTTCTAGTCAAATAAACCCCTTGAACCAGATCAATTGTCCATCAAAATTCATAAGCGAGCTTTGTTTTTTGTGGGTGAAATTACACGGTGAAGAGCCTAAAGATCTCGATTCCTGAAAGCACACTTTAGATCTTCGCCGGATGTTTACGCCGTGTCCATCATTTGTCCTCCCAGCACCTGCCACCGGAGCTGCTGCCTCTGTCCCGCAGAAGTTGAAGCCTCGCGTAGCCTCAGCTCACCGGGATTCCCGTGGTGTAAGTGCCGAGATGGCCGCAGCCGCGGCCACCCGGTGATAGCCAGGCTCTGCACGACACAGGGTACAGCCAGGCGCCTCCGAGTAGATTTTAGCAAAATTTAGCAACATTCAGCTGGAAGACGCATCTTATTCTGCACTCTTCTCTTTGGCAAAGCCCCTCCGGAGAGAAAACCCTGCCTGCCTGCCTGCGGGAAACCTCACCACGAAAATCACAGTCTCCGTATTATCAGGATTTCTTGAATTTCCGTCATTAGCAACACTGCTAACTGTCAAAATATTATGGGCAGCTCCTTAGCACATGGAACCTGGGCCGCAACGAATAACAGCAATTTCCACCAGCCGAGGACTTGCCCATGGCATTTCAGCGGTGATTTTTTTTAAACCACAGCCACCATCTCTCTTTGCTTTAGCCCATTTGCTTTGTTAAACATTATATATGCAATGTATGGGGGCGCAGGGCAGGAAAACGGTAACTGCTCCTAATAAATAATGTTGATATAAACAAAGTAAGCGACGGACGTTGAGGCCAAAGAGACAAATAATTATTTCATTACCGGAGCAATTAGATAACAGGTAGTAAAGGAGAAAGCTCTGAAGCAAACGTCTTCACGTTTAGCAGGGGGCAATCCCCAGGCATGTGGATTTTTCTTCAAACTATTTGGATTGCGATCGAACATTCATCAAGTGTGAAACAGCCTTTGTAATGAGATGCTAGGAAACAAGATACATGGTAGGTTCGGTGGGGGGCCTGAAACCATAGGGTTTTAACTTCAAATTGTAGCTTTTAGAACTTCCAGTACGCTGCTGCCCAACCTTGAAGGAGCTTAAACTCCTCCAGTATCTCACTGGTTTGTGCAAAATTCAGCATGTGCTTGGAGTGGGGCGTTTTGGCTTCCCGGAGCTCGGGAGCGGCAGTTTTGGGGCAAGGGAAAGACACATGAGCCGAAGGAAGAGGATCGTCCTGCTGCCCGGGCAGGGCAGACCTCTCTTCTGGCCTTTTTCCTCTGGATTATTTCTGTATTTTATCCACTTTCTGGACAGATGTTTCAGGCACTGGGCCGTTATCTAAAAGGCGGATTCCCCACATCTCCTCTAACTATATTTTAAAAGACTGAGGCTCCCATCCTTAAGGAATAATTGAGGGTGGTTGTGCAGATAATCCCTGCTAGGGGAAGAATAGTCCTGAAAACTTTGTTTATGAGGGATGCTTGCAAAGCAAAGCAAAATCAAGCTGTTCCTCTCCCTCTCTTCTATTTATTTTAACCTATCGGTAGCTGTACTGAAAAGTTACTTGCGCTGTTTAGGAACCAAGCCCTCCCAGCATAACTCTTTTGTGTGAAATCAAATGAACTTTAAAAAATACACTTCTTACGAGTCCTTCCAATATGGGAATGGAGTGTTTGGGGTGCAAGGTTTACATGGCAGCCCTTCTCCCTGTCAGCCAGGGTTCACCTCACTCGCTGAAATAATTAATGCTCCTCCCTGCTGCTGCTAATTAACTTCAGTACTCGCTGTGCTCGTCCAGTGTTGCAGCGTAACTACTTACTAAAATATAACAGAAAGCCTGTAGCCCCTGTGTCTGTAATAGCTATATTTGATGAATTTGTAATTATTTTTTCATAAGGGATTACATGCTTCTCTTGTCAATAATTTGGTTTTATTAGCGGTGTATTCAGGAAAACGGTGATGTTCAAATATCGTTTCCTGACCCCCATGCTGGCTTCCAAGCGGCTGAATGCACGTCACACGAGGCACTCTGTCAACCGGGAGCACAATCACACTTTCCCTCTACACTTCAGCAACATGTCAGCCTAAGTGCAGCACCTCCTGCTACACTGGTACCTCTCAAAACCTTGCAAGGAACTTAAAAAAAAAATTTACAATCTGGTTTTCATAAAGAGGTTGATTTGCAGATGCAAATACGGGCCTTGATCCTGCAAAGACGATGCTCCTGCACTGCTTTTATGTAGCGTGAGGAGTCAGAGTGACTTCAGCTGGATGACTCCCAGGGCATAAATTTAAGCACGTGCATCTCTCTCTGCAGATTTAGAGCAAGTATCTGTTGACTAGAATAGACCAGTTATTTCACTGCTCCAAGTGTTCCTGCAACTTAGTTACTCAGGGCTATGTAGGAGCAGGCAGACACAAATCCTGCCCAGATCCTTCTGAGCCAGAGACCACGTTTGATCATTAGAAATGAAATTTCTGTGTTGAGTAACGCCACATATCCAGCACCAATGCCAATATCCCATTTATTTTTTCCCAGTTTTTAAAACACAACTGGTTTTGAACAGCTACATTGGCTAGTTTATAATGGCTGTTCATTAAAATAATCATCTATGTCTGAGAAGGTGCTCATGTTTTTTTTACAAATCGGTGGCAGCAAACATTCGTTTTCTACCGGTTCTGTTATGTAGAAACTTAAGCCTAGAGTCTGGTTTGACTGGCTATGATCTAGGTACAATAAGCAAGAATATGAACGCATTAAGGAATTTTCCTTAAAGATTTTTGTGAGTATAAATTTGGAGCCTAGAGTAATTAATTGGTTTATTTTACTGCGTACTCCGCTTTTAATATTAGTACTCTAGTTTATCTTTAAAATGCATTAAGAGAAACACATCCTTCATTTCACTGCTGTAATTGATGCAAACCAGGGATGAATTTGTTCCAAAACATATTTGGTAAACTGCTCCGTAACTAAGCATTTAGAAGACGGGTTGTTTAGAGTTTTGATCTCACACCAGACTGACACGGGTATACAAGCACCATCGAGCACGATTCCTTCTAGTGGGAAGCCAAAAATCCAACGTTTGGTATCAATCCTGTAAACGTAAGTTCATTAAGAGGGTGGTTCAGATCACTTTTTGTACCATTTGCCATAAGGATGTCATCCAGTGTGAAGGATTTGCACTGGTAGAAAAAAATTGCTCCTAAAGGCAGTGTATGATCCTTATTAGATCAGCAGCTCCCCTCCCCACCCCCTATTTTAGTTTTAATTTTAATTTTTAGTATTTAATTACTGTAACATTAATTTTTACACATTTAAAAGGTTTGCGCTACAGACCTGGAGTTTCATACTGTAACAGTAACTTAATGTAAATGAAAAGGACTCATTTATGCCACAAGTTCTCTGTGGGAACCCAGAGAAAGGAGGGTGAATGGATTTGTCTTTTTTTTGCTGGTTTAAAAGCACAGGGAATCTTGCTTGTTAGAGAAAAAAAGAAGCCATCAAGGCAGCTTTTGGTTCGGAGGTTGCCAGGAATAATCCTTCTCAGTATTTTTGCTTCCCCACATCCATGGGAGTATTTCCAGTGGGTTTCTTACAGGACACAGCCCTCATTTGCTACCTTATACTGATGCTGCCCTGCTATTTGAGGTGCTGGGTCCCCCAGGCTCCGATCCCAAACTGACGTGGGTGCTCGTGGGTGCTCTATAGGGGCTCTGAGAACCCCGAATCGTCTTCCTCCGTCCTGCCCTGCCTGCCCTGCCCTGCCCTCACCTCCGGGAGCAGCTCTGCAGGCAGAGGACTGGCACATCCCGGGTTACGTCCTGCCGCGGGGTTATGGTGTACTTTGAGCTCCTAGTTGGAAAGGTGCAGGTTATTTGCAGTCTGCGCAGAAACTCTCTGAGTTCTTTCTCATTTTGAAAGAAACCCAAGCCTTATTAAAAAAATAGCCCGTCTGCAGTCTTGTGCTCAGCTGCTGCAAGCACCTCAAGAAGCAGTTGGCTCCTCCGGGCCCCGGCCACGCGCTCCCAGCCCGCGCTGCCTCCTCCCGCTGCCAGCACCAGCATTTGTGCAGCTGCAAGGTGAAGTGGATCAGGGAACGGATCCAGCTGAACGCTAATGCCGAGGGAGGGGAAAAAAAAAAAAAGCTTCTTTTTAGCTGGATCTGTTCCCCAACCTGGTTCTGCTTTCAGCCGCATGAGACACGTGCTTGTGCAGGGAGAGGCTCACGCGGGTGGGAACGAGCAGCCGGGGCAGGGAGTGTGGGGCTGGTTTTATGGCAGCGCTGGCTTATGCCGTCTTAAAAGCATTTGTCAGTCTACGACCTCGTGTTAATATATTACTGCTTCGGTGCACCGTGCGGCAGAGGTTACACCACTAGATTTTCACTCCCCAGAACCACGACGCTGCATTTTGCAGGATCTGGGGATGAAAACACTCCAGTGGTGTTAAATATTTCTTTGTTAAATACTGGGACGTGGTTGTGTTGGGAAGACAAGCGTGGGGTCGCAGAGGGGCTGCCGGCAGGGAACGGGATGCCCGCACACGTTATCAGAATACGTTAATCCTCCACCGGCATCGACTGCAGCAACAAGTGCATTGTAAGACCAGCAGAACGCATGGGATACTCTAATACAATATATAAACCGATTTAATTCAATAGTCCATTGATTGTAATAGTAACAGTCGTTGTGTGATGTAACTGTGGTCTCAGTATCATACTTCCTTCAAATTAAATTAAATATAGGTTTTGAATGATTTTTCACAAAGTCACACAAATTTAGGGACCGGCTGATATTTTTCATAATATGTCGGTGTTATCCCTGCTTGGCAAATTTATTCCCGTTGAGAAAGAAAAGGAGTTACATGCTGAGAACCCTTGCATTGAATCGATGATTAGAAAGAGGCAATACATATTACTTCTGCCCTACTACAGACACTGAATTCAACATCGGTGGGAAATTCTCAAATCCATTTCCCTTTGCAAACATGAGCAAAAGGATGCAAACATACAAGAAATTTCTCTTTTGATCATCCCGTGGGGGTTTTTTCCTCCCCCGCATGTGTGTGAAATCATTATGCAGAACTATTGGGGTATTTTTTTCCCCATTTTATTCGCTTTATGTTCTTAAGCAAGTCTGGAGAAAAGCCTCACAGAGTGCATACGCGTTTGTATACCCCTTCTATAAAACACCTTAATGTCATCGCCGCGTGAGCAGAATTGTTCGGCTGAGACAACACATGGCTGATGTTTAATCTTTCCAGGAAAGTTTAATGAAAGGTTCTTGAATCAATCCGTCTGGTTTAAAGTTTGAAGGGCATTTGGATGCACTAATTTGAGGTATGTGCCAGGTGTTTCTAAACAGTTATCAGATAAAGACACATAGAGCCCTTCCCGCTCCCTCCCCCTTATCTGCCGTGGGCTTCCTCAACGTTCGCCTTCCATGAATGCCGGCTGGCTTCAATTGCCTGCACTTTCAGCGCTTAATGTCTTAGTGGGGAATCCTACAGCACCCAATCTCTAGTTCCACGTTTGTTATTGTTTTGTAAGCCAGTTATTGGGAGCTTTAACATTATAATGTCAACAGAAAGGCGTTTGGTTACAAAATGAAAGGGTGAACTGGGACTTCCAGGTAATTGTCCGTTTGCTGGGACACTGGGAATCGCCCTGCATGGCCATTACTGGTGGTTGAAGTGAAACGTGTTTTGCTTGTATTCCTCAGCGCCGTGTTGTAGGCAGGCTGGACCCGACTCCACAGCCTTATTGTAGCTGTCACTCACTGTTTGAATTACAGTCGGGCCTGGGGCATCATCTGAGCTCTGGCTGGAAAAGAGCTGGCCAAAGGGGGTATGACAGATGTCTATAAAACCCTGAAGGGTATGGGAAAGGGACTAGGGAACAAGTATTCACTAATTCTTATAACAGAAGAAGGTATCGAATCACAGTTAGGTATCAGGTTTTAAAAGTGAGAATCTTTTCCTGTAGTAGAAAATTAAATTGTGCAACATCCTGCCACCAAAATGCCGTGGAGCCAAATTATATCATGGGTTAAATGGGGCTGAAATAAATTCATGGGCTACAGGTCCATCAGTGATTACTGCACATGGCCATCTAGACACGGTCTCTGGGTTCAGGGAATCCTCGTACCGCTGGTTGTTGGAAGCTAGAAGGGTATTTGCTGTTTCTCAGAGTTTGTCCTGAAGCATCCATTGCGACCCGTGTTAGAGACAAGAGATGGGGCGAGGCGGACCAGAGCTGGCCCAGACAGCAGATGTGACCTTGTCTTTCTTACACTGACTGCTCTTAGGAAGATCATCCCAGTCCCAAAGCACCTGCAGTCTGAAGAGTCAAAAGAAATACCGGCGGAAAAAAGATGAAGTGACTCACACAAAGTCCCTCGGTAAGTTGGGGAGAAGCTGGGTTTCACCACTCCCCGGCCAGCATCCTATTCACCAAAGCACCGGTCTTTCATTTTTACGCTAATTAGGAATTTACTGGCATAAAACTGAAGCAGTGCAGCCCTGAAGGAGGTCCTCCAAGGATTTAAGTGCCTGGAAGGCAAAAGTTGCATTTCATTGATAGTACAATTGTGTCTTAAATCTCTCTGGTCACCAGAGATGTAGCAAGTGCAGTGTCAGCTCAAGACCGAGCGAGGTAAATCAGATAAGGCAGCGCCCGTGGATTGCCAGGCATTTATATGGTGCCAGTACAGTACAAAGGGGCCTGAGCTGTGTGAGCCTCGTGCCTGCTGCTGTAATCTAAATAACCCAGAGTGACCAAACACAGTCTCCTGCGATGGACACGATCACCAGTGGGGACTGCCACCATCTCTAACTGGGAATTTAAAGAAGGGACATCATCTTGGAGGTCGATCGGGCATTTGGGAGTGATTCCACCCATGTACGAGCTGCAAAGCGACCTGCATTTACCCTTCCTCTTCTTCATTTTGAAGGAAGGATTGCTTATAGGAAAACAAAGCACCGTAGCCAAATCTCAGCCAACCCTTCCAAAAGCTGCTCGTTGCCAGATTGCATGCGTTGAAGCAAAGGACAGTCCGCCCGAGAACAGTACTACTGTTATAGCAGTGACAGCTAGAGATATGGTGGTTTTGTTTTTTTTAAACTGAAACAGTTATACACTGGAAGTCCTAGTGTGATATAATTATACCGGTGTAAACACGCCCTGTACCATCTTGCTTATTTTACTTTCCGAATTGGAACAAGCTGCACTGGTGTATGCATTTCTTTTAGCGATTGAATTGTGTCCCCACAAGGATTTTTGCTGCTTTAACAGAAATGATATTAAAGCAACAGACCTTTGCAGTGAAGACCGGTCCTTAGTTTCTAAGTAAGCATTTTTAGTTTTTTGTCGGCCATAAATAAGCTGTAGGAATCCAGCCCTTTAAAGAGAAAGATAAAAGGCACAGAAAATCTGTTCCTATTTCCTGATTAGACTTCAGAAAAGGGCAGTCAGAGAAATGCCTTCAACCTTCGCCGTTAAATCCCCAGGAAATCCTGATGCTTAGGATCTGTGGTCAGGAAAAAATCTCCCAAAGACAGAGACAGGATGGATGCTCCTGTTTGTTCCAGCATCTTCGCGGAGGCACGTGATGCAACCAACCTTCTGCTGGCTCCTGCATTTTTGTACATACCCGCTTCTGCCTTGGTTTTAGGGAGGTTCCATTAAGAGATGTTTCTGATACTTTTCTACGTCACGTTTTGACGAGCACTATGTGTTCAGTGGTGATGGGCAAATGGAGCCAGCTTCTAAGCAGTGCTGTTTCCCTAGATGCGTCTCTGTAAAAGGTTATCAAGGATGCCCAAAGCGTTAGCATGGTCGCAGCCTCAGTGGACTTCCAGATTTCAGTGAACTCATGTTAGGGGAAAAAGAGCAAGCTTCTGCTTGTGTCTGGTGCCTCATCTGCTTTGTCTGGTGAGCAAAACCGGACCCAGTGAAGGCATCTGATGTAAATCTTTGCCACTTGGAGGGGGTGGCCAAGAAGTAGAGTGGTGGGGCTGGCACAATGGAGACGGCTGCTACAGGAGATCTGTTGCTGGTCAACTACTCCTTCTCTGCCGTTAGCTTTCATACCTGCTCCATCCTTCTTGACCAACAAATTTTTCACGGATTCAATGTACTGAGAATCCATCCAGGATGTTTTGAGCATCTTGATAGCTTACACATTGTCTGACACACTGGCAATGAAAGAATGAGTCTGAAGTGCCCAGAATCCAGCTTGCATGTGGTTCAGAGACAGAGAACCTGGTGAGACTCAGGACACCCCAAGGTGACTTTTTTAGTTAATAGTGCTGTGACAATATGTCATAGGTACCGAATGTGTGTGTAGCCTGTGGTCTGGTTCGGGACCCTTCCTTGCCTGGGACACTTCCTCCTTTTCATCTTGCATTCTTGTATGGCCTCTGCTACAATACCTGCGTATCTCAAAGGTTTTAGTAAGTGCATCCACAGTACCTACGATGAAGAGCCCTGGGAGGTACAGTAGTACTTGGGTGGATATCTGAGATACAGACGGATCTCCCAAGCCAGGATAATGCCCAGCCACCATGCAGTCCTCTCTAAAGCATGTGTCTTGACATGACAAACAGGCAGCAATACGGAGGGCAGCTGCTCTTCCCGGGAAAGCAGCCTGAAGTTTTGACTAACCAGGCTCATAATGATAAAATCTAAAATACTTTGACACATGAAGAGGATTTTTTGATTGTCATTAATGCTAATGTTTTCTCAATAGCACTAAGGAAATTTTAATGTAATGAACCATCTTATTTAAAACTGAACCATCTTATTTAAAAATCAGGTACCTAAAGCTATAGGGGATAATTTGGACATGATTCTTATCAAGGAAGCTAGCAAGCATCAGTCCTATCGGATGCCTCACCATTGGCCTCAAAGTCAAATTTTCCACAGAACTTAACACTGATGATTTTGGCCCCAGCACCCCACATCCAACCCTCTTTGTCCGTCCAGGCCTGACATTTCACAGCAAATGAGAAAACAGGTAAGACAGAATGACTGTTACTAGCCCAGTGCTTTTCAGAATGAAAAGACATCTGTGCCCTTTCACACTCACGTCGGCAGGCATCTTGTGCCGAGCACAGGCAGCAGCCGGCAGCTGCCTCTCCCCAGTAAGAGCCCGCAGGCGTCCCACCTCGGGGTCACCAGGGCTTGTAGGGTGGCTGCCAGGGCTGGCCGCAGCCTGGTGACTTACGTACGGTGGTAAAAACAACTCTCAGCTCTGCTTGCACGTGAGGCTCAAGGGCAGCGCCCAAATTGCATGCCGTATCAGCCTGGTGAAAGAGCTTCCCTTCAAAGCATCCCAAGGCCAAACGCAACCCCAACCCATTCATACGAGAGTGTATGCGTTGGAATTAGTTGCTACCACATTAGCCTCACACTCCAGCAGCACAAAAGCGGAACTTTTAAATTTAAAAAGGTGTGTACGAGTAGCGTAGCTGCCTTTGGTGTTTAGTGTCTCTCTGGGAAATTGATAGGTAACGCAGTCTGCCGGGAGGAAGGTGTGCAGGGGGAGCTGGGGGGAACGGACTTCAGCGCTTGAGCTGCGTTGGCTCTCAGCAGCATAAGCAAACAGGAGTTTTAAAAAGCACGAATGCAATGACATATTTCCATATAAACTTTTCTCTATGCCTCTGAGAAGTAGATTGGATATTGATACTGAGCCAAGCAGAAAGTAAGTTGCTCGTTACTGGAATTAACTCATCCTCCCTTTATCTCTGTGCATTATCAAGTAAAAGAATAACTCATGTGAATAACTCAGCCTGCGGACTAAACTAAAATCCTGGGAAATTGTTTCGGGTAGAGCCTAGGTTTTGTTTAAACAAATAAACAAAAAGTACAAAAAGGAAAGAACTACTCTGAGCCAACCCAGAAGGGTTTCTGTCGTGGAAACTGGCATTTGCATTCACTCTCTGCAGGTTTTTATTTAATTTAGATAAATATCTAAATCAAATTTCATTTGCAAAACAAAAAGAGGCACTTAATCTAGAAAATACCAAGCTGGAAAACTGTGAAACTTTTTCATTTGGGGCTTTTCTTCTACATGAGGCTATTTCCTGAAATCATGATGAATTTGCAAATAGTTTCAGCTGTCCCAAAATTACACTTTTCAGCAAACAGCTACTTGTCTGATGAAAATCACTCAGCTGTTACCAAGGTCTTGGCTAGCTCTGGCTGTTACATTTCCAATGGGATTTTTCCACAACAGCTAAGCAGGAGTGGCCTGGGACTTTAAATATGGATAATTCCCTCCGTCCTGTTGCAACTTCTGCAGCTTCAGCTCTTCCCTGGCTCCTGCGTGCTGCTGCGCTGCAGGTTGGGGACGCGTGTAGGGGTGACAGCAACTGCTGCAAGCTGCGGCTGCATCCCTTCAGGAGGAAACAAAGACAAAATGCAGCGCGTGGGCTAAAGTCTAAAGGAGATACGAAGCGTGGTTGGAGATGGAGGGCTTGCTGGAGGGCCCACGGTGGAAGCTGGGGAGGGTTCAGGAGGACAGGCTGGGGAAGTGGTGGAGGGCCTCTATGGGAAGAGCAGCATCCCGGCAGCTCCTGTCTGCGAGCTATCAAATAGCAATGTTATCTAGCGAGGGGGGCTGGGGGAAAGAAAAGGCTCTAAAATCCAGTTTTACACACATTGTGTTTTGAGTAAATATTATTTTAGCTATCTAAAGTATTCAAACTAATCACGGCAGTTTCCTTTAATGTCTGCCATTCCAGACACAAGGTTTATTTACTGTAATGTAATACATCTTGAGGGAATGTCGTATGCAGATATTAGCAATTAACTCATTAATCTAAAAATCACAATTCTTGCAATTAATAGAGCACTGCACAGTCACTCTAATTACAAACTCTGCACAAAAGGCCAGTCTCACAGGGAACATGTAGCCTCCTAATTAGCCAAGATTTCAAAGGCAGACAGAAAATTGAGATGTTGAGGGTCAGGGAGGGAAAAATGTGAATCCACTGCACTGTGAGCATATCTGACAGCAGGACTGACAAGCCATACATAAAGAGTTTACTTCGGCGAAGTCTGGGGGTAGTGCTCATCTACCCAGGGCAGGCGTGCCGCTGTCTGCTGGCAGCGGTGCGACTTATTTTGGGGGGAGGCACCAGCGAGACTCACTTGCATGGAGGTGACGGGGTCCTGTAGCTCCTATGACCAGGGAGTTCGCAAACTTTTGCAAGGTGCTCACGCGGCCGTGCTCAAGGGAGGCACTGCCGTGGGATGCATCTGGCGTCTGGTGATGGAGCTTTATCTGCCGGGAGACCCACGGCCACATCTGGGGTTCAGGGATGGGGAGAAGCCCCTTGGGATGCCGGTGAGCGGCGCAGCGTTTTCTCCCCAAGTCCTGGCTCCAGTCCAGCGAAGCACTTATGTATGCGTTTAACTTTAAGCACAGGAGTAATCCTGCTGATTTCATTAGGGCTACTCGTACGCTTAAGGACTTGGCTGATTTGGAAAAAGAGCGCTCAGCATGAAGCAGGACCAAGTCCTCTACCCCTGGGCACAACCTTGTGAAGCCTTTCAGCAGCTCCGCTTCTCCAACTATAAGCAGAAGCAACAAGGCCTGCTTCCCTCTGTGCCCCCATGCCGGCCGGTGTAGTGGTAGAGCCCTGCAGCCGACACGAGTGGAGTTACCCACCTGCCTCCGACGGGCTCTTCTCCTTCCTGAGACACAAGACCTGGCCGCTGGCGTGCTCGGTGGTCGGGCGTTGCAAATCCCAGCAGGAGCGTCAGCCCCCAGGCACCGCAGGCATGCCTGCCAGGGCTCCAGAGAACATCCCGGGAGATGCTGTGGGAAGTGTTTCCTCGCCCAGGCCTCCACCCAGATGCTATTGTAATCTTTATCTTCAAGCAAGAGACAGGGAGTCTGCCAGCACGCGGCCGGTGTTGGTAGAAACCGTTGTCATAAGCTGACTTACAGTGGAAAAAGGCTGCGTAAGACAATGCCTGTTTGACTTACAAAGTAGAAATACGATTGCAGCACTGATTTCTCTTCCCTTATATTGTGTTCCTGTGCTACAGCCTCCTGAGGAGTTTAGAAGCTGATGATTTTAGTCCCAAAGAGAGTATTTTTTTCATCATAGTTTACTGATCATGTCCCAGAGATAAACTCCTGTGTCGGTAGCAATTTTTTTAGGGGGCACCAGTTTTTTTAAGGGGCACATCCCGTTATCCTTGCTTGCTGAAAGGAGCCTTTCAGCTCAGAGCAAACGATCCCAGGGGAGCTCCTCCTTGTCCAGGAGCTCTGGAGGAAATCACCAGTGGCATGTGCAGGCTCTTGTAACGAAGGTGGAAACCTCTCCGTGGGTGGTGGAGGGGACAGATTGTAGAAGCGAAGCCACTGAGCATTTAGATGGTGGTAGAGAGAGACATCATCTCAGCAAGAGCCAGAGGGACTGCAATTGAAGCAGGTCTAATGGCTCTAGCGTTTGACAGGGCGTCTGCTCCCATGTGGGGACAGGTCTTCTCAGTGATGGGCCTCTTTGTGCAGACCTTCTTGCTCATAGACTAAACCTGCTGGTGCTAATGCTGGTGCACTTGGAAGACAAATGCTGGCAGCATCTCCCTGAGAACAGACCTGCTCATGGCGTACAAAACCCCACAACTCGGGCTCAACTCAACTGAGGTTGTGGATAGATAGTCACTGACTTCAGCGTCCCAAGCCAAGTGACAATATTCTTGAAGGACACTGAAAGGCCCAGAATTCAAAAAATCTGAGATCTTTTAGAGACTAAGAATGCTTAAAATGTGTTTGGGAGAGAACTGAGACAGGTGAAAATGCTAAAAGAAATCATCCTAAGGAAAAAAGTTGTCTTCCTACCATTGATAGGGAGGAACTCCACAGAAGGGGGGGATCTTGGAGAGTGAAGTTGGTCCACCATCCCACAGAGAGAGGAGGGCTTGGAAGTCACGCTAGCTAAGTGCCATACCTCCAGGGGAAGAGTATGTAAGTGAGCAAGCCGTGAGATACGCGAGCCTCGTTTGCCAGCCTCATGCAGCCTGGGCAGGGGAACACGGGGATAGGAGAGAAGAACCACGCTGCATGGGCCATTTAACTTAATATTGTTGAGTCAATATTGCTAGAAGACTTGGTAAATGATATTAAGAATTAACTAGAAAATGGCTGAGAATAAAAGTTGAGAAATAACAACTACATTGGGGTCCCTGAACGCTGTAGTGCCAAACCTGTGCTCACAGCTTTTTGTCATTTGTTGGGCAATGCCAGTAGCTGCTGGCGCTGCTGCGGGATAGGGACTTGGCACCGTAGTCATCCCTGGAGTGCACTTGGAAAGTGGTTAGAAAAGTGGTTAGTGTGAGGAGAAATGGTCATTTCTCTGGAAAGGTGGAGAAAACGCTTAAGAAAAAAAGTTTTGTTAAAATGACTGTCTCCGGATTATTATTTGCTGGGAACAGAGTATGTGATTCTGACGTATTTTTTAATAACAAAGATCACCGGACGTGGGAATAAACAAGAGTTATTAATATACTTCTTGTAAGGATGACCTAACTGTGAGTCGTGCCCGGGGTGAAGCAGCACAGCTCTCCGGGGCTCTTGTCTCGTCTCTGCCCTTTTCCTCCCTGTCTTAACCTATTTGTGCCCAACCGGCCTCTGCTGCAGCCGGGGCGCTCAGACCTGACCTACGGACAGGGCTGTTGAGAAACTTTGATTAATTAATGGTTGTAAAGCATTTCTGGGTCTTTGCATGAAAGGCACAACGGGTATATAAGGTACTGGGAAGGAGTCGCAATGATGCGATGTTTATGTAAAGATAAAGTAAAAAGTCAAGTTTTCTTTTTTTAAAATGTTCTTTTTTGCCTCTCGCACATGAAATTGTTATTGTAGAGTGTTTTGTTGCAACCTAAGGACAGTTATTCAAAGGGCAGGGAAATTGGTGTAAATCTTAAACCTTTTCCATTGCTGTCACGTAATTAACTTCATGTTTTACCAAGATTATCTCCCCAAATGAATGATGAGGATAATACGGCTTCAATACCGTTCATTCAGTAATTAATCTTTGCAGGGAAGAAACTTAATTTCAAGTGCTAGTAAAGTATATGTAAAATATTAATCAGAGTGTTGAACTAACAACAGACCACTGGATGCCATCCAGGACAGATGAAATGCGACCACTTGCACGCACTTCTCAAAAGCAGGAATTTTATCCAGACATTTCAAAACTCCTAGGAAAGCCAGTAAACTACAGATATGCTGAGGGAAATCATGCTCAGATTTAAGAATACAGTATTGCACTGTGCATTGTAGAAAAGAAATGAAGAAGAATAAAATGTAAAATATTGCTTAAAGTTCAAATGGAGCAGTCTGTCTTGGGAGACAAAAAAGATGATAAAAAAAGAATTGGTGAGTCCAAGCTGGCGGTTATTAGAATAGCAAAAACATAGTGCTTATGTACGTAATGGTTTAACTTAGATTAAAAACTATAACTTATCTGAAAACACTCTGTTTAGTACTTCGGAGGTTAAATATGGTTCGTAGCAGCTCTCACAATTAAATTGTTTTTCCCTCGCTTCAATAAAGTATATTAAAAATCATTTCCTGAAAAGTAACAAAAGATCATTATTTTGTTTGCAAACCGACACCATGTTATTCCTTTAAAGGGAAAACATGTGCAGCAGCGGCGCTCGCACAGCACCGGGGCTTGCACGCCCTGAGCTGAGACGCAGAAAGCAAACAGCCCTGCGCCTCTCCTGCTAGGAGCAAAGTGTTCCATCAGCAGGACCGGCGATGCGGTGCTGTTTGCACCAAAGGAGCTGATTCCTCGTTGAAATCACCACCACGGCGCGATGCCATGGCAATGCAAACCATGTCAGCCGCGTCCCTTCTTTCCCTGCAGCCCGGCCTGCGCTGCCCTCATCCCATGCCCCTGCACAGCGCACAGGGAGCTGCTCTGGGAGCTCGGATGGCCCCACACCACTTGCTGGGGTGGTAGCCCCAGCTCGCCGTGCGGTTCCCCGGTGTCAGGGATGGCGCAGGGAGGATGCTGGACCTACGCTGGACCTATGCAGGACTACACCCTCCGCTACGGCAATGCAGGCGGCAGGTCTGCCTGTCTCCATTAAGTGTTTCATTGAATCAGCTACACAACATCTGCCATGGCGTGCGGTAGCAGAGGTAAAGCCTCAAAGCCCAAATGTCCGAGCAGGACTGGTTGCTCCGAGGCACTAATCCCCTGTAAGCGTACGGTCCAGAGAGTAGCTTGTTCCAGTTCCATATGTTTTGCCAGTGGATGTTTTTGCAGCATTGCTTTGCTTATTCAGTAGATTTTATTTGTTCGTGGTTGATGGGAAGGTCTGAGATTTGCAGTCACCTCTTCCTTCTGGCTATTTTCATTTGGTATGGGATAGTATTAAAAAATTTCCTAGGATGAGAGTAACTACAATACGCAATCCCAAAATGACTAGCAGACTCATCTGCTTGCCATGAGAGCCGCTATAAATGTACAATTAAATACAAGACTCATGTTTAAATTTAGGAAATTGCATGGGCTTGTCTCCAGCACGAAGGTGGGCTCCCCAGGCCACACTCTGCAATGCATCGCGTTGCCCTCCCCCTCTTTGCCACCCACCCTCTCCCCCTTCCAGGGATTTCTGTCATTATTTACGCAGGAATTTCCACCGCAGTAGGTCAGGGTGATGCTCCAGCTTCTCTCAGCACTGGAGGAGAGTTGCTTGGGCAGCACCGAGCTCTCTCACTCCTCCCCTGCCATGGCCACTGGTTTCTGATGCCGTGTTTGTCCTCCCCCGGAGTGGTGCCTCCCCATGAAGACATTGCCATCCTCTCACGGGACGCAGGCACACACAGGGTGGCCCTAAGGGGAGGTGAAATGTCTTTCAACCTGCCCCAGAGCCCCGGTACCACGCTTACAGCAGCACACACTGTGCTGAATCGGTCTGGCTGGCGTCGCCCGGCGTGACCCTCTCCTTTGTGCAGGGACCCCCGTCTTGGGTGATGCAGCCCTGGCTGGCCAGCTTCAGTAGCGGACAAGGTGCCATGGGTGAACCAAACTCCAAACCAACGGTAGTATAGAAATGGAGATTTTGAGAGCCGTGCTGATGGGGAGCAGCAGTGGGGAACTGGCAAAACCACCAGCACTTTTCCCAAACACATGCCCTGAAGATGCCATGAAGTACCTCTGTGGGTCACATCAGTGCAAGCTGCTGTGAACCACTCAAGTTATTTCATCCCTAATGGGAGAATGAGATCAATATCACAATTCAGCAGCGTTAAAAATCTACATCACATGCACAAATTCCTCCTGCTGTCATGGGAGGGACCTGCACTGGCTTTTAGCTGCAGGTTGTCCCATGCCCCCCAGCACCTGCGAGCCCCTGGGGGGAGAAGAGCTCCCTCCGTTTGGCAGCAGCCATCCATCTCTCTGCGACCCGACCTCTGCTCCACGGAGGAAGGGAGCAAAGAGGCACCGACGATTCCCGTTTCATTCCCCTGCACCGGGAGCTGGGTGGCTCCGTCATGGGGGTGGCGAGGTTAAAAAAGATGGGGAGAAGTGGGAAAATTCCTCCAGGCTTCGTTGTAGATGTAAAGGGCTCTCAAGGGATTAAAATACGAAGATGGAAACTGTCATCTATTTTTGGAAATGTTTTCCTCTCAGGGACTAACTCCAAGGCTATTAATCAGCATAACAAGAAGAGGAAGAGACTCTCAAAGATCAATTGCTCCTCGCTGGAGAAGTAGTTCAAAATAATTGTGTATGTGTTGGGGCTCTTTTTGGTGTAACTGAACGGTACCAAAAGAGTCAAGTATATTTAAGGGATAATCTCTCCTGCGCTGTAGTGAACAAAGCAATAAACGCCTATTGAGATTGATTAATCACTGAGGAGGTGCCAAGGAGTTTAATCCATCCCAGAAGTCTTTTACGACAAGGATCCTGCAAAGTGGTGGGGATTATTATTATGCAAGAAAACTGTTAGAAAATAAAAAAAAAATCCTCTCTTTGAAATACAAAAATACTATGTTTCTGCCTCCACCTGCGGGAAACCTCCACCCCAGAGGTTCGGATAAGGATCTAGTGCTAAAACTGACTGCGGACAGGAAAGGTTCATGCAGTGTAATTCTTAGAAAACTGTCTCCTTCCTTGTTTGCCCCTTACTGAGAGAGATAAAGAGGAGGAAAGCATGGAAAAAGATTCTTCTGATTTAAAAAAAAGCTTCAACAGACAGACCTTTCAGTTTGTAAAGAACAGAGCCTGTCCCCTTCTCTCCCTGGCAAACACAGCCTCCCTCGCCGCCCAGAGTGAAAGCCTTTGTAATGTCCCTCTGACCTGGAACATGTGGGACCAGACCTCCACCTTTATCCAAGAAAATGGAAGCAGAGCACCAAAACAGAGTGAAAGAGAGAAAGAGACGTACGGCAACACATGCGCCAAAGGAGAAAACCGAAATAGCGTGATTGCCTTTAGAGTACTGAGCAAACCGCAGGGTCTCCCTGGGGACCACGCTCGCGCCCGCTCCAGAGGAGTTTGAGCCAGGTCGCCCCTCCGCTGCACGCGTACCGCAGCCATGAGCACATCAACGGCTCGTACCCAGAAGGACCCTCGCTGAAACAGAAACACAGTCATTCAAACATGCAGAAGCCTACACAGTGCTACTCCAGTAAAATAAAACATACAGGTGACCCTAATAAAAAACCCAGCAAATGTCAGAAGAGGGAAGATGTTTGGATGTCCAGAGCTGCCAGCTTTGCCCCTCCCTATGGCAAGAGAGGTCTGAGTCCAGCCCGTCGTCCTTGGGATGGGAAAATTGCATTTTTCTGCTGAGAAGCCCTGAACCATCTCTGGCATCACCAAATCTGTGGGGAATGGATGGTGGAAAAGCAGTGGGATGAGGCTCCTGCCCTCGCCTGGAAGGCAGTTCTTCATCTGGCAGCGATGCTGTGCATGCCTTCCAGGAGAGAGCATATAGAGTCAGGATAGAAAACTGGTCTGAATTTGAATAGTAACCACACCGGGAGGATTAATAAAGGAGGCATGGTCACCAAGGAGATTTTAATCTTACTCTTATGCAAAAAAAGAGTGCAAACATGATGGGTCCGGAGAAAGCATGGCTCTGAGCTTCACAGGCTAGGCAAGAAACTTCAGAAATCTGTACGACCAGACTCCGTACAGGAGCTTCTACATAGCTGCTTCCACGTATTTTCCTCTTTTTGCCTCTAAAGCAATGCTGAGTACACAGAAGAAAAATATTTTAAATATCCCCGCTGACAAATCAAATGCAAACATGAGAACATCATTTGCTTCATCTTCCTAACCTGAAGACAGGATTCCCACCGTGAAAGTGCATGAAACAATAAACACCTGATTTGCTTGCCAGGCCCTTTTACAAGAAAGAGGACGTGCCCTTTCATCTAGCGCATCTTGCTCTCTGATCTACAAATCCCTCTTTCTCTGTGTGCAATGCGATTTCCAGGGCAAAGCCCACTTTGGCTCGTGGTGAAAAAACCCACACCCGAACTGGTATCAGGAGGGGGCTGCAGGTGTTTTTCTCCCTGCACATCCATCAGGTCCGTGGTTTCCAGCCTTTCTGGACCCCACTCTCTCACCCCTGCAGCATGGGCTTCTGGAATAAGCTGCTGGCTCAGGGCGGGGGGTCGGGGTCACGCAGGCGCGATGGGCGCAGAAAGAAAAGGTCAAAAGGAACCAATTCAACCCATTTTGAGCTATAAATTCCAGTGAAAGGCAAACCTTATGGCCCCGGTTCAGGAAAGTATCGGTCATCAGGAAAGCCCTTTAGGATGTGTGTGGGAGGGGTGTCTTTCCTGATTCAGGGTCGAACGTTGCTCTGAAGGGACAATCAGCCGAGCAAATCCACACCGGCTGTAAGCAAAATCCGTTTCTGTACAGAGTATCACACAGTATGCTAACTGTTTCCAAAAGACTTTCACTATTCATGGTATTTTACTATTTTATGCTCTTTTCTTAATTTGGACTTCAAAAAATAAATCCTATTAATTTTTTTCTGCATGGTCAGACTCTTTTGCTAGTCCTTGTTGCTCCAGTGTTTGTGAGTGTCAGCCTCTGCAATCAAAGGGCCACTTGCTTACAATCACTCGCTCACACTGACATTTTTTAAACCGTGGGAGCCGTCGTATTAAGTCTGCCAAAGCTACTTCTAATAAAATTGTGATTTCTGATGCAAATTTAAGACAAAAGCAAGGCCTTAAGTCATCTTTCTCCTTGCTTCCACGCACCTCGGTATCACGAGAACCTAGGCTGTGACTGTTTTGTTTTTTTTTTCATTCCATCGTTCTCTTGAAAATAAAATTGCGAATGTAATTATCTACAGACTGCAGCAAAAGCGTTCAGCTGCTGGGTTATCTGATCAACGGTGACCACACTCAAAAGTAAGAATGTGTGGTCTGCTACCAAACTAATTACCAAATATAAACTGTAAATGCATTATCTGTAGGGTTCGTGCCTGCAATGCAGTGAATGCAAACATCTCCACTGTACTTGCATTGAGAGTCGGAAGAGTTTCCCCAGGCTCTCTCTGGCTGCACCTCAATCACATACCACCCAGTGGCACAGCCAGGAACTGTATTTCCCATTTATTTGGGAATACTTTGTGGATGCAGTAATGTATCCCTAAACTGTATTTTGGGAGGGATCTTCTTTTGCCTTCCAATTTCAGCTGAAAATTTCACTAACTTCTACTGTACTTTATCATAAATCGTAGCTCAAAAGAAGCCTCTAGGAATTGCCATAAAAATCTGCGTGTGAAAGCATATGCTTCTCCTTTCTAAAGTGTAAAGGCGCACTAACAAGGTACAAAGGCAAGGCTGTAAACATGGGCTAGATACGGCCATCGCTAGGTTCAAAACCATGAAGGGCTGTGTGCTAGGAATGCATTTTCACTGTCATCATGCAAAAAGAAATGAAAGACATAATTACCATGAAAGCACCTCAGGGCTTGACTGTTGGCCATTCAATTCAGCAGGACTTTTGCCATCAGCTTTAAAAAGTGCAGAGTGAGACCCCAAAGGAGACCCAACAGCCTGCTGTTACCGCAGCTCGGGGTCTGCTTTGCAGGGGCTGCTACACGTGCGTAGACTTTGCTTGCACAGGATGTGGCAAGAGCATTTTCTGGTTAAGGAACTGGACAGGACCCAAGAGATCTGATTTCAGGTTTTATTTCTGCCACAGACTTCCTGTGCGATGCTGGGAAAGGCACTTAACTGTGGGTGTCTGTCCCCAGTCGTACACCATCACCATTTCGTTTCTGGTCCCCACTGGGCTGCTAGAAAGGAAGGACGGAGGACACCTTGCTCAAAGTGCTCCCCATACTTTGCACAGCGTGGCCCCAACATTGGCTGACCCCTCCGTGATGCAAAGGCACTGGTATTTTGGAGCAGAAAACGTTTTTCACATGGGATAAAAATCTTATTTTGCCTACTTGATTGGATAGCGCTCTGAGCTGCACCTACTCAGGAGTGAAGCATTCCTACCTCTTATGAGAACACTTCCATCCTGGTTAATCTAATATGAACAATACATATTAGTATGAGAAAAGTCTGAAAATTGCTCTTTATCATTACTTGTACATAATAGACGGGTTTAAAATAAAATTCATATTCTCTTCACCTTCTCCTGAACGGTAGCTAGTATTTGATATCAAGAGATTCTTCCTATTAAATTAATCAGAAGTCGTCAAGTTCTAGGTAACGTCTGGGGTTTTTTTTTTGGGCTAACTTCAGAATTAATACCAGTGAGTTTGAAAAGGGTATACATTTTTCATTATGTCAGATGAAAAGAACATCCTTCCTATTTGTATGATAGTGCAATAAAAGACATCACCAGTGACTTCAGCTCCTGGGTAATTTTTTACTTGTCTATCTGGTTCATTTTTCTTTGATCAAACAAAGACTAAAAATACTGTGGCATTTTACTACTTCAAAACTTAGACATACATAGACTTTACCTTTCCGAGGGAATATTGGAAACTACTGTATATTTGAATTGCCTGAACTCTGCGGTTTTTGGATAAGGACCAATTTCACCAAGGGTTACATAGCTGCACCATTGCCCCGTACAGTATTTACTGCAATCCCACCCCGGTGCTGCCACCAGCCAACGCACAAGTGGGGTTGAATCAAGCAGTGACAGGCTGGGGGTAGTTGTAATGCCCCAGTTTTATTGCCCAACTATTTGAAAATGATCTTAATTTCTTTTTTCCCACCAGAGGAGAAAAATTACAATGTCAGAAGCAGATCGGGCTCCTTGGTTGCTTCGCCGTCCCCTCCAGTTGCCCGACCCTAATTAATTCTTCCCCCATGCTGCCTGCCCGCCTTTGTCTTTTGCTTTCCACCTTCTTGCCTTGCTTATCTTCAAGCACTTCCCCTAATCCCACTCACTTCTCTATCGTTCTTATTTATTCTCCTCCTTTGTCTCCAAATCAATGGCAAAGTTCTTAACTCTTGCTGCCTGAACTTCCTTTCCTTTATCTCACTTCCTCTCCTTTCTGTGTTCCTACTTCTCCTCTCTCCACCACACGTTCATTCAGCATTTTTTGCAATGACTCCTCGTGTTTTGTTCCCTTCTCCATCGCTGGCTCTCCACCTTCCCTTAGCTCCCCTCGGTCCAGCGCCTTTCCCAGCTCGTAGGGCTCTCCAGCCCTCTGCTCATAGCCTCCGCTGAGGCTGCTGCTCGATGGCAGCCCACGGCCTGAAGCTCTTTTGCTCCATGACATCTTCCTTTCCCTTGGCCCCTCCAGACCTCTCAAGCCCCTCCACGGCTTTCTCATCAGTCACTCTACCAGCATCGCCGCCTGAACCTCTGCTCCCAGATGTGTGCCCACATCTGTACCTGCCCCTTCAAAACACTTTTGCCTTAATCTTCAACTTTTCCATCCTCACCTTACAACCACCTTGATTTCCACGATGAAGCTTTCCCTTCTCACGAAGCCTTCCCTGCAACCCATCCTCTTTCTTCTCACCATTAATTATCCCTGCTCTCTCCCTCATCTAAACTGCTCTCTGTCTCTTGCCTTTTTTAGACTGTAAGTGCTTTGGGACAGGGAACATGGATCATCTATGTTTATAAAGTGACTGGTAAATTTTGTGGCACTGTATAAATATTTCCTTTATTAATTACAGTCTCCAGCATGAGACTTTTCTTCAAAAAAGGTTTGTAGAAAGGAAATACATATTTTGGCAGCATCTCGTTGAGTATGTTGACCGCACTTTATAATTTCCCTCCCAGCACAGGAAAGAGCATACCACAGCGATTGCTATCGTTGCGGCAGACATGCAGACCTTCTTCCACATGCAGAAGAAAAAGACCTATCTGTTAACCTCCTGTTTGTCTCCACATCATCGCAAACCGATTACGCGATAACGTTTTAAGCGAGGGTGACATTTCCTACACCTCAGCTCCTACAATTAGATCTGAGTGTCAGAGAACATCATGTCGGTGCAGGTAAGGAGAAGGGAGGCATTAATCTTCCCCAGCGGCACCGGTGCCGATGGTTTGTCAGGGCCGGCGTTAACATTTCACTTCATTCATTCACTCAACACAAGACTTTCTGTGGTGCTCAAGCTTTCCTTGTCAGTGGGTACCTGCTGAGTAGCCCATCTTGTGGACATGTTCTCATCTGGCCAACAACTTGCATGCTTCTCACTCATACGGTGCATCATGGTGCTACCGAGTCTGAGAAAAACCTCTTTTGGGGTAAAAAGGTGTCTCTGGACTCTCATCTAAACAAAACACATTTTCTCCCTTGAGCCTCCAGGAAAAGCGTGCATCCCTCAGTGTAAACAGGCAGCGTCCCTTCAACACACACTGCCTGCCAAGGAGAGCTCTTGCAATGCGCCCGGCCCATGCTCTGCTTTTTATATCTCTCAGCTGGCTCTGCATTTGGTTTTGTATCTACTTTTTGGCAACTTTCATTGTCCTAAAAGCTGTTGTCATTTGCATTGTCCCGCCTTGGATGAGCACCGCTGCGGATGGACCCCGGTGCCACTCCTGCTCCAGCTGAGCTGGCAAGTGTGGGTCAACAGCGTGGATTAGCTGTGTGCGATATGGAGAGCAAAGAGATTGAGTACAAGGGAAAAGCCGGGGAGGAAATATATGCCCTTGCCAAAAATACTATAAATAAATCCTGCCGCAGGCAGCACGGGTCTCAGTATTGCCCAGGCTCTTCTTTCAAACTTTTCCCACTGCTCTGTACAGCTTTGTCTGTACATCCATGCAGATACAGTAATATCAGTGCCTTTACACTCGCGTATTTACAATCACGTTTTTGTAGCGAGGTAGAATAAATTTTGTCCATAAAAGACACTTTTTATCATTATAACTGTTCCTACATTAGGAATTGTACCAGTTATAACTATACCAAGTATCTAAATATATTTTAAAAAACCAACTGCCTTACCCAAATAGATGCACATGAAACGTGTAGAGACCTCACTATAGTACTTCGTCTGCTCTCTCATAAATGAGTCTTAATGAAATATTGACTTAGCACTGGCACTGTTTCAAGAGATTGCTTGCACCTTACCCTAACCAGTGTAATATCAAATGCCTAATCAAAGCATAAATCATCACAAACGAACAAACAAACAAACATGTTTGATTGCTTTGCAATACGAGAGTTTAACAAGGCTTTCCCAACTGGGATCCTAGAGGCGAGGTAAGCCCAAATTGACAGCTGCTCAGCTGGAAACTGTAATGATCGGGACCCAGCATGAAAAAAGTACGCATGAACTGCAATTTTAAAGAGCTGCCGATGCCTCAGTACAAACTCTTATGTTGGAGTGATTGTTCATTCTGAATAGCTATCGAGCCCATCAATACCTGCGCCTTAGTGCAGAAGAAATGCGTATACTAATTTGACCCCTGCATTTTATTCACCTCCTTTTACAAACTTCCTCCAGAAAAGTGATGAATAATGAAACGGTGATACAAAATGATGCAAAAGTCAAAGGCAAAGCCGTCTGAGAGCTGCGGAGGGTCTCACAGTGCCAAATGACTCCATGGCAAAACAGCAGATCGAATTCAATTCTGATAAGCTCAAAGGGAAAAAACAGCCTTCACTCTGTATGCTCGCTGATGAGCTGTTCTTCAGCTATTACCACTTAGAAAAGAGATCTGAGAGCCACTGCTGATAGTTTGAAGAAACATCAGTCAAAGCTCATAGGCAGCCAGAAAGGCAACTAGAATATTATAGGGATGTGTGCCTGAAAGCTCATTTAATTTTTCCAGCTATATAAGTTGGTGTAATAAAAGGCATTACGTCTGCCTATGAACTCTGTTCCATCTGTATCCTTAGACCATCACAACTGCAGCAAAATACCGCTAAACCAGACAATATCATTATGCCACTACACAAATTTGTGTGTGCTCACCTCTTGAATATTGTGTGCATTTCTCCTGTACACCCCTCAGCTTAGAAAAAGAGATGATTGAAGGGGAAATATGATAAAGATCTGTAATAGCCTGAGTGGTGTGGAGGAGGTGTAATGGGAGCGATTATGCATTACTCAATTTAAGAATAAGCGAGTGCCAAATGAAACTTTTTAGCAGTAGGTAAAGCAAATACCAGGAACCCCTTTTTTCAGATAAAGTCTACTTAAATTGTGGAATTCAGTTGCCTTAATGAGTCAACGCTAAAAAAAAAAAAAGAAAATTAATGGATTGTAAAGGGATTAGACAAATTTACATAGGAAAGGTCCAAAGGATGGATTGTGACTCTTTCTTCCTCTTTTTACTCATCTAGTTATACTGCACTGAGCTGTAATGACTCGTTCCTCCTTCAGTGGTCTCACACCTCCTTCAAGTTCCACATGTGCTGATTACTCTGTGCTCTTTAATTACTGTGCAGCCTCCACTTTATGTAGCTTCCTGCTGGTCACTAAAGGAATATGATCAAATATGAAGAATATATCATAATATGGCCTTAGCATGCCTCTAGCTTCTTACAGGTGTAGTGAATGGAAAGTACAGATGATGACACATTTGGTGTCACAATGTTTTATTTAAACCATCTTCTCCTGCTGGGTGATCCTGGTGACACGGGCTCGTCAGAAGTATGCTTCCTCGCTGTCCTCATCTTCCTTACAAACCCCTAGTTTTCCCATAATTACAAAGACTAAGCTACCACCTGGAACCATCACGACCAGGAAAATATTTATCTATTTGTATTTATTAACTACCCCCACAGCAAAGCTTTGCCCCATTTGTTAGTCTCATCCATCTGTTAAGCCTTGAGTGATTGGAAGCTGTTTGTAGCTGGAGACTGGGACGTTGCAGCGTCGATGCTCGCCGGTTAGCAACGGCGTTAGTTAAAGCAAATCTCTGCCTGTGCAGCTGTTGTAATTTTAGACGAGAAAGAGCAATCTCAGAACATGGGAAGCACAGTCCTTGTGTTCAGCCTCTCCACAGCTGCTGCCTTTATCAGTACAATTATGTTTAAGGTTTTGCACGGTGTGGGATAAGCAGCTTTAAGTCATCTGCATGCAACCACAAACAGGGAGTGTTAAAATCAGGATTAGGACTGGGGTCTTCTTGGCTTCACTCCTGTGCTTACTTAGTCCATGGTTCATTAGTACAGAGGAACAGAAATGCTGGCTTTGACCTAGGATTTGGTCCAGTGTCCTGGAGCACAAGATTAGAAATCTCTTCCAAAATTATTCCTCATTAGCCTTCAAAGTCAGCCTGAATATTTTCATATCCACAGGTCCCTGTTGACGCTCAGCTGAGAGGGCACACGCTGACCAGCCCTCCTTCCCTCCCCGGAAAAGATTTTCCTCATTTGGGGCTCCCCTGCACAATTCCTGTTCCTGCCAGTGGGAGTTGTGTATGTGTCTAAGAAGAGAATTTGGCTGCAGAACAGTATTTTAACTACTATATTTAACATATTGTATTATGACATTTACAATATTTCCCCCAAAGCTCTTCTCAGATTGAAGAGAAGCGACTATCTGCATTATGCTGGCCCTTTTTCCTTGTTGATTGACAGTGAAATTAAATCAGTTCATTGCTTGTGTGTTGTATGCAACTAATTCTGCTCAGCATGGTTGAGCAATAGCTTATTCTACTAGATACCCCATCGACTTCCCCAGAGCCTCTCACTGCGAGGGAGGGCTCATCCTGAATGAGGCTGGGGGATCTGTCGCTGCATTTGAATGAAGATCTTTGTCACCGGAGAAAGTTAGGGGGCTGGAGTTTTGTTTCGTTTTGGGGGAAGATGTCTGGGTTTCTCCGGGTGCGTTCATTCATTTGAATGTAGTTCCGTAATACTGGATTGGAATAACATTTACAGCAAAATCTGTTTCATTTGATGTTAATTATTTAATACAAATTCAGTTATTATGCCATGCCCCAGTAGCACACAAACTGTTCAGCCATAAACAGATGAAAGACTACTTCAGGGGCAAACCACTAACGTCTGGAGACATGAGTCAGATAACAGTCTTGGAGAGGAGGAGGAGAAATCTATATCCAAGAGTAACTGAACACATTCCTTTTAATCTAGAAATAGGACTATAAATTTCAGGAGATAAATTAGCCTTCTGAAATTTTTGGTTCTGTGGGCCTCAGAATAATAAAGCAGTGTGCACAATTTTGTAGGGAAGAAGTAGTTCATTGAGACAAAAAAAAAAATTAACTTCAAAACCAAAAGCATAGGAGAGCATTAATTTCCCTGGAGTCCTTTGGAACAGTTTGGATCGTTCTAGTGTTACCCACACAGCCTTTTAGAGAAACCTATTACAACGGGAAACTTCCCTAAATCCAAAGCCCAAGCTCTGTCTTAAGTGTACAACTAGAGGCAGATCAAAATTTTGCAAATAGCTCTCCAGTGTCTTCAAACAGACACATAATGGTCAGAAATACTGCGTCTGAATGCTTGAAAGCTGCTTCTGTTGAAAATTTGGATTCTGAATCTATACTATTCTTCCTGATCTCATCAGGATTTGGCTAGATTTAAGGATTTCATCTGCTTCATCTTCATGTTGCCTCAGACCTGGAGCATGCGAGTTCCCACGTCCCTGCTGCAACGGCCTCTGGCTCTGCAGAAAATTCAGGTTCACTGCGGCGTACAATGGTATGATCCTTTGATACGGTTATATATAATCATAGGGTCTCTAGGATCCCTAAGCTACTCTGGGATCTACTTCTGAGGATCCTGAGCATCCCCTGCTGAACCTGAGCATGGATCTTGTCTCAGGTACATCTGCATAGCACAAGGCTTTGAGTGCTACAGCCACGTAGCACTGTGTCAATATATGCTCAAAGTCGATTTTCCAAAAGTAGCTAGGTGATTTAGAAAACTAAGTGCCATTCTAGAAGGTAATTTAAGCACTTCAGAGCGTAAACCTGATTGAAAGTCAGTGACGTTGAAGGTGCAATTCATCTTATCTCCCTTAGCTGTCCAAAAGTCGGACGAGGCTTCCTGGGAATTCTCCACAGGCAGCGGAGAGCAACGCTCCCGAGCGTGGTGACAGACATAGGTGGCACAGGCTTCCTTGTGCAGGCATTGAGCTTTCTCCACTGGCACAGAGAGAGCCTAGGCATCCAGCTAAGACCAGATACTTAAATTTTAGATAATTCGAGATACATAAAGTAGGTTTTTAGTATTCTAAAATGTAGTATAGGGTATAGATCATAGAATCATAGAATGCTTTGGGTTGGAAGGGACCTTTAGAGGCCATCCAGTCCAACCCCCCTGCAGGGAGCAGGGACATCTTTAACCACATCAGGTTGCTCAGAGCCCCAGCTAACCTGACCTGGAATGTTTCCAGGGATGGGGCCTCCACCACCTCTCTGGGCAACCTGTGCCAGTGCTTCGCCACCCTCAGGGTAAAAAAATTTCTTCCTTATATCCAGCCTAAATCTGCCCTCCTTTAGTTTAAAACCATCACCCCTTGTCCTGTCACCACAGGCCTTGCTAAAAAGCCTGTCCCCATCTTTCCTCTAGGCCCCCTTGAAGCACTGCAAGGCCGCACTAAGGTCTCCCCGGGGCCTTCTCTTCTCCAGGCTGAACAGCCCCAACTCTCTCAGCCTGGCCTCGTAGCAGAGGGGCTCCAGCCCTCGGAGCATTTTCGTGGCCTCCTCTGGACCCGCTCCAACAGCTCAATGTGCTTCTTGTGCTGAGGACCCCAGAGCTGGACGCAGGGCTCCAGGTGAGGTCTCACCAGAGCAGAGCAGAGGGGCAGAATCCCCTCCCTCGACCTGCTGGCCACGCTGCTGGGGATGCAGCCCAGGATAGGGTTGGCCTTCTGGGCTGCAAGCGCACACTGCTGGCTCATGTCCAGCTTTTCATCTATCAGTACCCCCAAGTCCTTCTCCGCAGGGCTGCTCTCAATCCCCTCATCCCCCAGCCTGGATTGATAGCAGGGGTTGCCCCGACCCAGGTGCAGGACCTTGCACTTGGCCTTAGTATTTAGATACCAGAAAAAAAGTTAGATGGTTCATAACTCCCCACTCATATGACTTCAGAGTTTCCAGGGTCCAAGAAAAACTCATTTATAGGTTGCTGCTATGCCTAAAGCTCAGATTTCCCTGATGTTTAGATGGCACTGTTATGCTAACGGCACAGGGGTAAGCATACTCTGGTACAACCTTTGCAGAATTAGGAATCCAAGCAACTCCAAGAATTTAGCTCCCAAGCCACATTTGAAAATGCGACAGAAGTGGCACAGCATCAGATTTTTCAGTAGTTTCCCCTCTGTGCCTTGATTTCCCACCTGCCGAATGGCTCATCCTCCAGAGCTGGCTTAAGCACATACAGCACGTTTTAAGGACAATACAGCACGTTTTAAGGACAACAGAGTGCTTGGCAGTGCTGGGACGTGTACCCCGTGGTGATGGAGACCAGAGAGGTGTTCGAGGCAGATCCAGCCTTTAACCAAGCCCTTTTGGGAACTGCCAACCCCAAAGCCCAGCAGACACCTCAGGCACCCGGGAAGCTGTAGGAACTCTTTTAATGTCTGTCCCTGTAGTTGTAACGCCTGTCACTGCGGTTCACGAGAGACAACTAATCAATAACCGTGGAACCAAATAGGCAAATAAAAATAAAATCCATTAAGATGGCAGAGGTATTTACTTGTTGTATTTACACCATGGAGAGCTGCACTGTCAGTCAGTGCTTCCCCTTCGCAAGATAGAAGCAATTTGTGCAGACTGATCCCAGTTTTCTCATTAATATGTAAATGAGGCATACCAGTTGTTAGGTTAGAAGAAAGCTGTCATGTTTATTGTGACAGATTTAATGGATGTGTTTGGATTGTGCATTCAATGTGTTTTCAAGAGCATGTCTTATCTTTGTTTAGGCAGTAAATCAAACATGTAAACAACAATTCATTAGCATCTGTCAGAAGCTCAAAGCTACATTGTTATAGTTGAAAATCTCCCCAGAGGTGAAAAAAAGTATATCTGACTTATTCCAGATTAGTTTGAATATTTTCTTTCTGTTTACCAACTTGTAAGTAATAATTGAGCTGCAGAATAGGTGCACTGGGATAGCACTAGAGGTCAGACAGAAACCAACCAACCACCAGGAATCCAGAGTTGGTCCAGAAACCACTGGCCAGAGAGGGGACTACGGCCACCCACCTCTGCCACCAGCGGGGACTCGGCCAGTGCCATGCCCAGGTTTGGGGTGGTGGCTGTAGGACGCTATGTAATGCCTTGGAAGGAGAAATGTCCACCTGGGCTGCTGCAGCTGCATCCCTTGGCTCAGCAGCTCAGCAGCTCAAACCCAACATTGCCAAGTGGGAAATTTTGGTGTGGGGTAGATGGGATACTTCAGAAAAATAACTCGGGTTTAGAGACCTGGCTACAAGTGGTCTCCCAGAGGGCCAAGACTGGATTTGCTGGAGCAGAGGAGGACTGGACCTGAAGACTCCCAGGTGGTTCATCCCCCAGCAACATCTCTGTCCCTGGCCTGCTGGACTGCCCATGTCCTTTGAACAGCTTGAAGATGAACATGCTTCCTAGGATGCCTCCTATCAGAGATCTCAGCGTGCTTTATGAACATCAGCTAAACCTTACCACAGACCCATGAAATAGGAATTATTGTATCCATTTCACTGACGTCTCTGAGGAAGGAGAGAGGTTAAATAATTTGCCCAAAGACACGATGATGACGCAGCCGGGAGGAGTAAAGGGGAGCATAAAATCATAGCAGGACTCCAGCCCTTATTCTCATGGGCCTGTGTTACTTTTGTTTTTAGCTTCTATTAGTTGATGACTAATGCTGTTTTTGAAAGCTCTTTGTGCCGAGATGAGTTTGGATCTCCAGAGACTGGAAATATCAGCCAGAGTTGGGCATTATGCAGGCAGAAACTGTCTAAATTGTGTCATATAGCTCATGACTTCTGTCCTGCTAAGTTTGGGATCACTTCAGCACTGATTCCCGTTTTTGCAGGGGTCTGTGATACGGGTAGGTGGGAAGAAGCAAAAGGCAAGTTCACTTAGGTCCTCCACAAACCCAGATCGTCAGTGATGAAGTGCTACTGCATTAACTCACTCTTCCATCCCAAGTTTCTATGCATTTAATAGAAATTATAATAATTTAGAAAATGATACTTAAGAACAAGTAATTACAGTACATCAAATATTTATAATTTGCAATCAACCTGAAAATGTTCCCTTATCTACACAGCAAAGTGTGATTTCTTCCAGTGAAGCCACAAAGTATCTTTTTTAAATTGGCAACGGGCTTCACATATTAGCAGGTTCCTTGAGATGGTCCAGCTCCACCCACAATTTTGGGTTTAACTACTCTGTGGCAGCTGAAACAACTGATGCCCTCTAAACATGAGTGTTGAGTCCTACTTGACCATGGCAGCTGAGCAGCAGTGCCGAGTCATAGAATCATAGAATCACAGAATCACAGAATGGTTTGGGTTGGAAGGGACCTTTAAAGGTCGTCTAGTCCAACCCCCCTGCAATGAGCAGAGACATCTTCAAAAAATATGGAACGCTTCACAAGTCAGTCGCTCTTGCCACCATTCAGCCAGAGGAGCTGTGAAAATCTGTTTGCATCATCGCAGTCACGGGAAGTTTTAGACCTTGATTAAGGTCAGGACTTGTGCTTTGGCCAGAAGTGGGGTAGTGTGGTTTGGAAGCAGGGATGGACCTGCGCTGAGAGAGCTGGGTATGGTCTCTGTGGCCGGCGGTTTTCCCTTCCCATGTGTACAGAAGGAGGATGAGGCCTCCTGCATGGTAAAGGCAATGTGGAGAAAAGGTGGGGACCAAACTCTGTTTGTGGACATAGTGCAAGGTGGCCTCACCCATGGGCACGTACTGCGCTCCAGTGATGGATGCTCACCAGCCATACAGGTGATCCAGCATCTCTTTAAACCCATTGTTTTAAGCCCAATTGGGCTATTAAGCACAAACATCTTTCTGACCTTCTGCCCTCTCCTGTCAGGTTCGTGATGGATCTGATCTTCAGAGACCTCGGGTCAAGGGGGCAGAGGGAACCCGAGACCCGCCGTTGAACCCTTGCCCCCCGCGAGCCCATCTAAGCCTGCTGGGCCAATGCCAGACTTTCATTTATTCAACTTCCTTCCTCTGAAGGAACTTACAATTTAATCAGAACTTCTTAATAGTACATGAATTCTAAATTGCAGTCATTTGTTGCAACTAGCCGCAGGCTTTTCTGTCTGTTAGAAATATCTATGTTATTTCTTTCTTTTAGAGTTTACGTAAATAAAATAAAATAAACTTTTACAAATAATGTTTGCCACTTAATGTTCTCAGCCGAAGTATCTATCTGAGGAAATAGAAATCCTTCCTTACAATTCATCTTAAGGATGTAGTTTCAGTTTCTTATAAAGTAATAATGAATGTACCACAGATAATGTTCCAATAGTGCAAATGAGAGGAGCATATAATCAAAATGATAATGGCGGGTATTGTACGGCTGGTATAATAAAATCTATCCCACTATGAAAATCATATCTCAAGGCAACATTCTGTCTGATTTTTTTAATAATTGTACAAGTGAGAACAGGGCACCAGGCAGCCAGAGAAACAAAGGTGCCGTGGTGGTTCATTAACCAGGTGCTGCCCCAACAGCCCATCCTGCCTGGTCAAGGGTCTCTGCTGGGTTCTAAGAGAGGAATCAGCCATTCAAAATAGAATAAAAATTGATACTAGAGCCAGCCCACACCTCAGGCACGGTCAAGATGCAGATTAAGCCAGACAAAAGGTGTGCATTTGTGTGTCTAACAGCTCCTGCCTGCACAGGCAGCCCCGTCCGGTGGAGGACGCGGGCTTTCCTCCGGCACAGACGACCAGCCTTGCAAAGCTCCTGGTGGGTTTTGCTCTTTCATTGCGGTCAGACTTCTCCAAGTGACCTTCCTCATGACGGGGGAACCTGTGGCTCTTCCTGATTTTGAGCTTTCTCTTCTAGAGGTTTCTCTCCACCCAGGTGAACCTCACATTCCTCGCGTGTTTATTTAATTTTAATCTTTCCCACGTTTGCTACGCAGCTCTCGGGGACGGTGGCCCATGTTGCTAACTGTTTGGGGCCCATTAGAAACATTTGTGTACATACATAATTACTGAATTTTAAAACACAAATGACTGCCTTTGGGGCCAACAGGCACAGCAGATACAATCTGTCATGTCAACTCTCATTCACTTCACGGTATTTTTTTCTTAAAGGAAATTACCATGCCAAAACTACGCTCCGAGTACTAACAGCATCAAAGCCGCCTCTCTAGCCAGCAAAACCAATTCAACAGGAGAGGCAGTGCTCCAGGTTAAATGTCCTGAGCCAGACTTTTTTTCCCCCCAGTCTACTTAGCTTTTCGTTATTTGTCATCTTTGGTACCTTATGTATTTTGCTTGGGCCCTGCTTGGCACCCGAGTGTTCCCAGTGAGCTGCTGCACGGTTGCTGCCGTCCCAGTGGAAACGGGGCACGGGGCAGACACCAGGGCAGAGCTGATCCCCAGTGGGGTGTGGAAGACACCACATGGAGGACATCATGTGGCTGCAGGACTTCAGCAGCCTGCAGTTATTTGCAAGGTTAGGAACTTAATCTGGAAAGTGGATCCAATCTAGTCGGCCGTATTACTTCCATCCGTGGCTGCCGTGCCCCAGCAATAGGGTTTGTGTTTGGGTTTAAGTGTCACGGAGCAGTCAAGTGACACGTACGTGTATTTACATGTGTGTGCCCTTAAGTGAAGAATCATTTTCATTCTGTTCTCTATCTGCTTTTATACTCTGGTAAACACGTATTCCTGTTTTCATTACACTCGAGTGTTTGATTGCTGAGCTGTGTTAAAGCATCATTACAATACTTCACAGTCCTTGGATGGGAAGTATCATTAGCATCTGCTTAACAGCCCCAAATGGCACTCTGCACGTGCACGTCCACCTTTCCTGAGCCCATGGGCTGGGGCAGAAGAAGTTCCCATGCGAGAGAGAGCTACGGGCTGCACACCATGCACAGGGCGTCCCTGGGCCAGCCCAGCAAGGCTCTGGACCCCGCGCTACCTGGGACCACACTTGGGTCAGGGCAGGAGCAGCAAAAAATAAGAATATTACTGCTGCCCTGGGGCTGTGTGTATCAGGAGGCCCCTGAAGATTTTATTTATAACACTTGAACCGGAAACGAAGATGACACTTCACTGAAAACGAAGTGCCACTCGGCAGCAATGGCAGCGATAGGGAGTGATATCTTGACATGAAGAAAAATTGAGTGTGGCACTAAAGCGAGTGTGGAAATGCTGTGTCATAGCTCGAACTGCATGCAAACCTCCTTGCATATACACGTAGGGGAAGGGCAACCCAGGTACCTACACAGACTGTACTGGGAAGAAGAAAAGCATCTGGGCTCACCCATTTGTCTCATACAAAGACAGAAAAGTGTAGAAAAAGCCATTAGGGCTTTTGAAAAGTTCTCACACAGCAAAGTGGCTTATGCTAACCCACTTCAACATTGTATTTACAGATTGGGTCCATTAGAAAGACCAATTTCAGAGTCCAGAAAACAATTATGGGCTACATCTGTTGGGCATAAGAGTTTTGTCAGGAAAAAATAATGTATAATGAGGATTGCTCAAGTACCTTTTCCTATATGCTGAAAAAACCCTAATCCCACAACTGCAGGAGAAGTCCTCGCTGACTTAAAGAAACAGAAACAGCTTGATTTGAAAGAAAAAATGAAGACTTTTCTGAAGCTCGAAGAACATATATAAACACCACACAAGTCCAGCGTAACAAATATAAATCAGAAAGTTATAGAGGCTAAGTAAAGCAAAGTAAAAGTTAGAAACTAAGTAAAGCAGAAGGGTGCAAAAAGAAAATTATGGCCAGCAGAGTAAAGAAAATGATAATACCTTTAAAGCACATCAGCAGTAAACCAAAATAAATTCCTAACAATGGCATTTACCTTGCTAACGGTAAACATTCACCTGTTTGAAGGTAAAGATTACACTGCAATTTATGTTACTAACCGTCGAATCGTCAGTAACGATGCAGAAAGTACAAAGCTTTGAATAGACGTTTCATGTCTGTGCTTAGAGGAGCATCCCGATGATGTGCTCATACGACAGCATCGTGATGAAACTTTTCTTTCCAACAGCATTCCAGAAGAATATTAAAGACCACAAGTAGACAGTGTAAAACCGGCGGGTTAAATAATCTGCATTTTTGCATTTTGAAACAGCCAGGCAAGGTGTATTCTAGATGGTGACTTTTTTCCCTCGCCGCTCTTGGCTCATTCCCCGTCCGCCTTCCCTACCTGCCCGTCTGCCCACGGAGCCTCCTGCCACGGGGGCTTTTCCCAATCGCCTGGAAAACACCAGTGATACGTTTTCTGCTTCCCCAGCACTGCTTGTGCCCGGTGTTTTCCCAGGGGCACGCACAAACCCCACAGTCCTTCACCTGAATTTCTTAGAGCCTCTAAAGGCTGTTAAGGGAATCCCTCTGTTTTCCTCCAGCCTTTAATGACGCGCCTCCACGCGCGCCGATGCTATCCGCCGCTCCATCAGCCCAGCACAGAGCCATCCTTCCCACCTCCTCCCTAATGCTGCAGACTAGCAGCAGGAGCATGTTTGCACTCACACACCTTACAACTTGTCTGGCTTCTTAACTTCAGACTAATTCAGAAACAAAAGCTGAATTAGACTTGGTAAAAAGATGACAAGCAAATGCTTGCAGTGAAAGCCACAAAATCAGAAATATAAAAGGAGAATTAAGTTGTTAATCAGGTTGAATCATTTGAAAAGGAGCGGAGAGAATTTTCCAATGAAAAAGATGACTCCAGCATATAAATTAATCTTTTGTATAGGAAGAAATGAAAGTCATTAAATGTCATTGTCTTATTTTAAAAGCAGCAATATCCTGTCTGATTGCAAGTACTTAAAGTGGGATGATTAAACAGAAATCTTATCTTCAGTGTTCCAAGGAGAAAATTGGAGAGAAGTTATCCAATTATGGATAATAAAGAACAGGGAAAAATCTGAGCAGAGAGGAACTTGGTTAGGTAAGTTACGGAGGAACACTCGGCGCCCAATCACACCCAACATACCAGGCACAAACAAAAGGCGATCTATCCCGCAGTACACGAAATTTCACAGCTTCGAGAAGCCTTTGAACTGCATACTTGCTTGCGATTTTACATTTTTGTAAGCCCTCTTCAGACCTTTATAAAACAATAGCCTAAGGCGCTTGTAAATACTAATATTCTGTTAAACATCTGGTTACTGTAAAATGGGCTTGTCTTTATTTTCAAACAGGAGTTTACAAGCAGATTATCAGCTGCTGGCTGGCTGTTATTTTATACTCTCCAGCAATCCACTGTGCATAGGCACGTTGCTCTGCCTGAATGGCATTTTTCTATATCATCAATGAAATTTTAAGTAGAAACAGTGGCTCACATGGCAGAGGGAATGATATGATTGGGGTCGTCTCTTTCTGCTGCGGATACCCATATGTCCATAAGCTCTGAGTGCCTCATGTCTTTAATGCAGTTATTCTTGCAACGTCTGTGTGAGTTGGCACAGATGACTGTCCCCATTCCCTGCACAGAGGGACCGTGAATGGGGACAATATAAAACAACCTCTCACAATGTAGCACAAACAGTCGAGGTTTAGATCTTTGGCCAAGAATGAAGCTTTGCATACCTAATTCAAGAGAAAGGTTTCCTTTGCTCCGCCACGGGAAAAAGCCCTTTGTCTGGACAGGACCTCCTATTGCTGTCAGGAGAAGCGGGAGGGAAGGAAGGAAGAAGTCTTGTGGCTCCGGCCAGAGCTCCGGCAGGTTTGCAAGCAGAGTGTGGAAAACTATCACGAGTTAAAACTCAAGTTGCTGCGTTTTCAGGTGGTCCTGATGCTCTTGGGAACATGACCTGGGTGGAAGGACGTACTGATGCCTACAAAAAGGGTCTGGTATCAGAGCCTGTTCAGTGAATGGGTATGGCTCGTTACGGGCAGCAAGCACGAAACCTTTAACCTTCACACCTTTCTTAATTTAACTTTTAAACGATGTAATTTCAACTCTTACTTTTTTCTTTCCTTTCACTGTGTAGGCAGCTTGGGCTAAACGCAGGCTGCAGCACCAGGGAGCCCCGGGGGAGGGTGGCCAGCCCCCGACGGCACGTCCCCAGGGGCACGTCCCCTTTTCCATCTACGAGCCACAGGCACAAGCACTGGCTGGGAAAAAGAGGAATGTTAAGTCGTGTATTTTTATATCTGTGCAGCTGTTCTCGGGCTTTGTATCTGATGCATTTGGCAAGTAAATAACCAGACCTGAAAGTGGAACAATGTACCTGTCAGGGGGGTTAGCTTGCTATGGGAAACTTGCTTTTTAGTTTATAAAGGGAAAATCTCTCTTAATGAATTCAAAGGCGCTTCAAAACAACCCCCTAAAAGAAGAAATCAGTCTTTAAAGTGCACTTAGTTATGTATAATTGATGTCATTAAAGGGACCTTTTGCAGAATTGTTATTT
This sequence comes from Balaeniceps rex, assembly GCA_013401315.1. Lineage (NCBI taxonomy): Eukaryota > Metazoa > Chordata > Aves > Pelecaniformes > Balaenicipitidae > Balaeniceps > Balaeniceps rex. The sequence goes on from VYZW01051860.1 coordinate 37,546, forward strand.
ATGTAAAGAAATTACCAGCTGTAGGACTGTGTTTGTATCTTTTGAGTCAGCGATCCGGTGAAAAGTGCCTTCAAAATTTAAACCTGCAGTCAGAGGCAACCTGAAGCTTAGCTCTGGAAGCCTGACTGTCCAGAGATATTCTGGCTGAGCAGAGAGGATAACACTTCATAATCTGGTATGACTTAAATCTCCTCCATGCCAGATAAGATAGCGAAGGGAGAAAATCAAATCAGGTTTCAGGGAGAGTTATCACACTTCTTTGTACAAATTTGTATCTAAATCTGCAAAATGAGGAGCGTGTTCAAAACCTCTTAAGAAGGACACACGAGAGGAAAGCTGCCCCTCCGGCTCCGTGCCCCACATCAGCCCGACTGCTTGGAAACCGTGATGCCACATTACACCCCGAGTCCCCTCCCTCGGCTGGCTGCCCACAACCTCTGATTTTACGTGCCATTCCCTTCCACATCCACGTGCTCCATTTGGTGGGATACAGGCTGCCAGAGCCGCAGCAACAGATGAGAGCTTCTCCCACCCTTCTTTTTCCAACAGCCACCTTCATCATCAGAAACCCTTTTTTGTTTTCTAGACTAAAAGACACCCATAATGGATATGATACACTCACAGATCTTGGGACATCTGCTCTCTAGCCCACCTTTTCGACTAGTAGGATATGATTTTACGATGGAAAAGTTTCCAGTTTCATTTGCTGGCTGTCATGCCGCAGTGGTGCTGGGGTATTTGCTGGAATAGCCACTGCCTTGATTTTTATGATCGAGCGGAAATATTCTACAGGAGCATGGATGTATTCCTTCCCCCAACAGCTGACGTGCAAGCTTTCATCTTGAGCAGTCCTTCTCCTCTTTCCGGACCCTCATCCGAGACAGTCGCTGCTCAGCTCAAGAACAAACAGATGTTGCTGTTGCTACACAGTATGTTGTTTAATCCCACGTCAGGGAACAGTCTGGTGCATTCCCATGCAACTGTCAACTTCGGAAGGTATTTTTCCCTGGATATGTAAGGAAATGCAGCTGATAATAATATTAGGTTTTACAGGAACTCTAACCTAATGGCCTTCAGGGCTGGATTCTCAAATGTTCTATAGGAAAAGAAATGCAAAATATAGTGCCCAAATTTTAGACATACCGCTGGAAAGACGAGGTTCTGCTACCAGATTATGGTTTCAGATGTGTAAATCACCCCATATATTCCTTACGGTGACCTGTGCATGGAACGACTACGATTTGGACATCGAAGTATTTGGGATCAACTCACAAGCTTCAAGGTCCACGTGCTCTTAATGAAATCTGGGGATAATTGACGGTGTGCAGAAGCAAATTCCTGGTCCAGACTGGGCTGAAAGTTGTGTTTTTCACGTCCTGCGCAGTGTGTAGTTATCGGAAGAGGCAAGCTGTCGTACGGATGTATCGGTGCTCTGTCTGAAGGCTCTGTTACGCACACAGAGGACACACAGCTGCACCAGGCCAGTCTCTGCTTCACGTGAGGATGGCATTGCTGCTTCCTGCGTTGCCTCAGGAGAAGGTGCTGCCCAGGGCTGTCTTCAGGCACAACCCATCTCGATGACCACTATGGCCCTTATCAGGTCAGGGCTTTGCAGTCATACACCGGCACAGGGAAGGACTGTCACTTGTTCCACACTCAGACCCAGAGGAGACATTGAAGGTTTGACCAAACACTCTATCAGCACAATAATTTGCTTTTCCATGAATTTTCCAAAGCAAATTAACATATGCAACAAATGCAGAGCTATATCTTGATAGGAAATAAAACCAAGCTCCTTTTTGAAAACAAACCATACAACGTGAGACAGAATGATGGTCTTTCCACAGGCTTTGCAATCCTCCTGCAGCAAAACAAGTGATGCTTTTCCTGAAAGAATCACAGGGTCCCTGCGAATCTCCCAGGGGGTGGTCGAGGATCTGGCCAAGGGCTGGTGAGGCACCTCGTGGCCTCAGCTCGCCTGCCGCTAACTTCCCTGCTCAGTATTTGCTACCTTAGCAATGTTTTCTCTAGGCAATATCCTTCACCTGTGGTCACTTTCAGTCTACATACCACAACCCTTCCCAGGGGAGGTTTAGATTGGATATTAGGAAAAACTTCGTCACGGAAAGGGTTGTCAAGCACTGGAACAGGCTGCCCAGAGAAGTGGTCGAGTCCCCATCCCTGGAGGTATTTAAAAGCCGGGCAGACGAGGTGCTTAGGGACATGGTTTAGTAGTGGACAGGTCCGGTTGGACTCGATGATCTTAAAGGTCTTTTCCAACCAAATGATTCTATGATTCTATGATTCATTGAACTGGGTCATTTAAAACACCAAGTCTTCTCCCTGCTGATGGTTGCCTGTTTGGGACAGGAGTTAGGATTTAGTGATGCAAGGCTGCCTCTCCCTTCTTCCCATCCCTGGATGTTGCTTTGGAAACACCCTCGCTCCCTGCCAACCCACTGAATGGCAGCCCATAACCAAGAGCCTGACTCCTCTCTCCTAGCAGCAGGGCCATTAGCATCACACAAACTATTATCAGTAGCCCTACACACTGGTCCCACTAAAATCAATTTATCGCCTGAGGTATTTGGCTCATAAAAGGATAGTTTCCTCTTTTTCTTTTACCTTCATAACCAAGGTTTTCTGCTCAAGAATGTACAGAGTAAATGAGGTTGTTCGGCTTATGGATACAAATAGATCTTGCTTTTTTGACTTGCAAAATGAATTCCACTGTGACTTCGATAAAACTTAAGTATGCTAATGTTCAGTCAACCAGTTGTCTATTTATTTCTGTTTATGCCAGCATACCCATTAGCAACTTTTTCTTGTTTTCTTTTAGAATATTAAATGGTTCAAACATATTCTAAAAATTAGTTGATTAGCTTGTTAGGGCACATTTCCACTGCTAGTTCCTTCTGTAGCAAAAGAGAAAATGAAGGTAATTTTGTTTGCAAGGAACGTATGATTGGAAGCTGACTGTTGAAAGATGTGCCATGTCAATGTAATGAGGGAGTGTAATATCTTAGTTTGCATCAATATGGAAATAACTGTGCAGTTTGACAGACCTGATGCTAAAGGCAGCACCAGAGCACTCATTATGCATTCAGCCTCTGATTATGAAAAATAGTGTGTTTTCTTTTAAAGAGGAATACACATTATCAATCAAAACCGCACCAATTATTTCCAAAAGGGATCACAGCTAAACAGGCGTGGGGTCTCTTCAAATATAACTGCACCTGAGAAAACAGACAGATATCAAAGTACATGATAGTTTAATTTCATGACAGTTGAATTAATTAGGCAATATAAACCCTGCCTTCCGATTGGCCCAAGCTTTGCTAGGCTGGCGCCGCGAGTTGCAAGGACTTTTCTTCACCAAGTAGCGTCATGGGTTAGGAATTTGGTGTCACCTGGGCTGTTGCTCCTCCGATCCCCATCAGGTGGTCCTGCTAACATGGGAACCGAAATACAGAAGTCCTCCCACAGCCGAAAGGTTGGACATCACGGCGGGTGCTCACGTCCCCAGGCGTGAGCCACCCTACCTTCCTGCTGAGGACCTGGGGGCTGCCAAGGAGGAGCTTTGCCCTCTCTAATGGCAGAGAGGGGCTCACAAGGTCCCTTCTTCTGATGGCCCAGCCCCTGCCCCAACATCCCCAGCAGATGCAGCCCGGGCTTGGAGGGAACCACTTGTTTTTATTCTGAAGAAGGTATGGGATCGCTGCTTTTGTAGGCAGCCCACAGCCACACCTGGGAGCAGGTTAAGAAATGGGCAGTGCAGCCATGAAAACGCTTCCTGTATTTTTCATTTGGTCTTCATTTGCCAGTAGGAATTGAGGTCACGGAGTCACTCCTTGGGGCAAGAGCACACTTTACTTTTGCTGGCACAGTTTTTTTCTTATTAACCCTTTTTTTCCTGTGCTGTTTAAAGCAATGTTTGCACAGTCTCTTGATCTCCACGAGATTCAGCTGGGAGAATGTTATGATATCTTCACTTCACAGGCAGTAAAAGCTGTTGCTCCAGTCCTTTTGCCATTCACCCAAGTCTCAACGATATCTTGGCCCCATACACAAACAACAACCTGTATTGGTGCTCTTTAATTTGTCTATAGAGCCCGAAGCATTATTTTGACCCATGGCCCACAGTAGTTCCTAGCCAAGCTGTGATCTCTCTTGTCTTATTTTCAGCAAATGACTTCTTTAAAATACAGAATCAAGCTGCATTCAACCGTCTTAACAGAATGGTCACCGGGCTGTTATTACATGTAAAAAGAAAGATAAGAGGATAATTGCAAAGTCACCAGACAACATATACAAACACAGGAAATTATCTGAAATAAGCAACATGAGCAAGGACTAAGTCTTTTCTTATTTAAACGGTTTGGCTCTCTGTGCTTTATGCAGGGGGGGTTCAGAACATTAGCACTCAGGGATGTGCCAATAACATTCACACGTAGTGTCTTGCAAGGGAGAGTCACAGCCATACTTCAGAGGTTTCAACACGGAGCAGGCAGTGCCATACGAATCGGAAACTTCCCCGGCTTTTCTCCCCACTCCGTTTCCATTCCATCAATTTGTCCCCAAAGAGACGTCTAAACGAAAGCTGTGTTTTTGTAAATAGGGAAAGTCAGTTGATCATGTAGGATTTCAGTCTGCCTTTGCATTCGAAGGTCTCTAATGTCAAGTTGTCTGTAATTTGTACTGAACCAGAAGCAAAATACTGCTGTGCTGTCACTGGAGTGTCAATGACTTCTCTGCAAAACTGAATCTCTGTGACATTTACACATCCTAAGGACCTGTCTGAGCTTTGCATTCCACTGAGATGATGCAGGAATAACAGTTTCTTCAGGCTTCAAATTGAATCTCTTCTGGCATTTTGCAGCTATAGCAAGGGAAAAAAAACCTGATAACTTGTAACTGACCTTCTGTTCTGCTTCTTGGGAACAGTACATGCTTCAGATAGATGTATGGGACTTAAAGGACTGCAGACTTACTGGAGGTGTATAAGTTGCTGTAGAATTAAAACCTAACTGGTTTTGGTGAATGTATTTTCATTAGTCACTTGAAGACAATATGGGTGTATAAATGCGAATGAGGCAAAGCTTAGTGCTAGTTTTCTCAACCACAGGAAACCAAACAGATGTATTATTTCTTTGTTAGCAAGGTACAAATAAACACAAATTTAAGAAATAAGGAATGTAAACCCCAACTCTCAGTAGGAAATTTCACGAAGAAATCCCAGTAAAATTAGTTCAGATCTGGACTACACAGATTTGTTTAAAGAAAACAAAGAGGCTCCTGGTTTATATGTCTCAGAGGAAAGAACACACCAAATAAACAAAAGGTTCAATAAATACCGTTCTGTGATTTCGTTAGCTTAAAAACGAATGTTGTACACATTGCAGTGTTGAGAGACTGAATACTTCTTCTCACCATCAATTGTTGTCGATAGATATACCTGTTTAAAGTGTTCCCCCATCACAGTCCATCTTGATCCCTTGCCATTCAACGAAGTTGCAGTCGTTTAGAGTACTTATGTATTGCAATAGTTTCTATGACAACAGATGATGATGTTAAGAGTAAAGAATTTTGAGTTGGGTCTATGAATAGGGAGATAAAAGCACTGAATTGCAGAGGGAAAGCTTTTCTTCCAAACATTTAGCTTAAATATCTCTGCTATTAATATTTACCAGCAAATAATGACAATTGTACGAAAAGCAAATACACTCAGACTTTAAGTTTTAGAGAAGCAAATATTTTCCTAAAAATCTTTACTCTGTGGATTTGATGAGTTCCTGTGCTCCCCATCTGAGCAGACCAGGTTCTTCTGGCGCAAACCTAAAACCGGATTCACACCGGCAGTGACTGGCCCTTTCCGTTCCGTTGAGAGGAAGGCATGAATGCTAAAAGTCTACAATAGCTCACTCCACATGGGATTGAGATCAGCTGAATGTTGCTTCCAAACCCTTTCAAACAGGAAAATACTATGCAACTTAGTGATGATAGCTCCAAAACCTCGAGATCCTAACTCCTTCACTTGCAGAAAAACTTCCTACCGATACCTGGGAAGACGACACTTCTCTTCCAGTCCCTCCCCAGTGCCCCCCCTGTGCAAAGCCCACTTGCTCCGTGCTTTCACGACCCACGCTCCTGCCATTAATTCAGTTTGACTCCTGCCTGCTTTATCTCCACACAAAGCTACATTGTGGCTTGCCTGGGTTTGGGACAGTCTCCTCGTCTTTGGGCAGTGCTGCACAGAAAGGAGCCTTGCCCTTCAGCTGGGGGCCAATATCGGACCGTACGATGCAAATAACACACGCCAGGAAAAGTCTTCCCTGGTGGTTAGTAAATGTCATGATTGCAATCGGATATCTGCCGCACAAGTTTATGTTGCATAATTAATTTAGTATTATTTGGACATGGATAATAAAACATGCTTACCTACAGTGGTCCAAAAAGGCCATTAGAAACCCACACTTAAGAAAGCTTAAAGTTCCTGCCAATCCCAATGGCAGCTGCACGGAGAGAACGAGGAGAGGATCGCGGTTTCACGGCCAACTCTGCTGTAATCAGGAACTGGCAACACCACATCCTGCCAGGCCTAATGGGAGGTGCTCAGCTCCCACGGCCCGAATCCTGCTGGGAGCAGAGGTTATTCAGAGATAACACACGCCCTGGGCTAGGCGGCAGCGGAGCAGCTCGGATATGGGCTGATGGGGGTGGAGGACAGCGGGGATGACACTGGGGACGGCACTCGGTCCTGGACAGGGGACCGTGCTCGGCTCCTTGCCGCAGGTTACACATCAAACATGTTCCCCATGGTACAAAAATGTAAAGCCACCGTAGATTTAGCCACTGAGCTTACAACTGTAGCCAGCCCCGACCTGTTTTAGCAATTCTGGAGTGGATATGACGGAATAAATCCCAAACCCTTATTTTCTACAGCTGTCAAGTACCACTGCTGCTCTGGCCTCCTATTCTGCTCACAAGCAGGACAGAATTTACTGGCGGAAGGATTTTTTTGAAAGTAAAACTAGACGAGTCCAGTCCTGTTATGGGCTAATCTGGGCTAAAGCATGTGCCAGCTCTCGTAACCTTCTCATGCCTGCACTTTGTTTTCCACTAAACGTCAGCTCTGATAGACTAGCCTGCTCATCTGAAAGGGCAGGTTTTTGCTTCAATAAAAACAAACGTAGTTAAAAAGATAGACAGTACCTCAATAAAAAAAATACCACAGACCCATGAAATGTTCAGTCTTAATTGGTATGGCTATACTGCACCATTTCCTTGCTGGCATATGCTAGTGGAGACTATTTGTTGTCAGGGGATTTTCAAGGTTATGAAGCATCTTAAAGGTGTTGGGGAGTGTGTAAATTAAGCCGCTACAGGTAGGTAATATTCTCATGATGTCAGGACTAAATATGCTGGTGCCTCCAGGTAAGAATTTACCACAGTATGGAGTACACGCTGGGGGCCTGATCCTCAGTTAATGTAAATCCTGTTGGCTCCATTGGCTTTACTACATCAATTCACACTCGCTGCATTTTGGATTCAGAGGTCCAGCCTTGCAATTCAATGTCTAGAATACTCTAAAGCAAAAGGAGGTTAGAAATTAAAATACCCACCCTCAGTAGCTGAGACTTTCAGCTGGATGCTTCCCCTCCGGAGGGACGCGGGGCCTCGCCGGGTGCCAGCTCATTTCCTCAGGGCTGGCGACTGAGGACTTTTGGCAGGACATGAGCCCACACACTGCTCCAGTACAGCCCCACCTGGAAGCCATGCAGCCAAATTAACGGTGCTTCTGTTGCAATAAATTGTCATCAAGGGAAATGCGGCTATTTAAGTGGCACATTATTTACTGGACTGGGGAATGAGGAAGCCGGAGGAAAGAGGAGCCTTATTCACTCATTTTGAAAAGGATGAATGAAATGGTAGGAGCCTTCAATTTTTTTCGCTGGAGATGTAAAGGAAAGCAAAACGCATGCAGCTCAGCACTGCAAGTCCTTCTTCCCTGGAAGGGTGGTGCTTGCCCGAGCTCTTTGTCTTGGTGGTAAAATCTCAAGCATCTGCCTCCCCATCTCCTCGTCAAGACGTGCGAGATCCGATGAGGTGATCTGTCACTGTACTTCTGCATCAGCCCGGCTGCACCGCAGCCATGACTACCTCTCCAGCTGCCCTGGAGCAGCCCGCGCTGGAGCGTGGGACCCCCACAGCTCCCCACCCCGCTGAGGCGTGCAGGTGAGCAGATCCGACAAGGCTGGACCGGCAGTGGTGTCGCTGGGAAGGATGGGTGCAGGGGTAGCATACCCGCTCCAGCTCACTTATTCCCTCTGGACTCTCTCCATAAGAAGAGCTGCTGGAAAAGTATTTAGGGAAATCTTGTAAGCATTAGCAGCATGATGGAGCTCTGCAGCCTTCATGTAAATGTTATTCTGGGTTAAAAGCTTTTGATGAGTATGTTATAAACATAAGTATGTCTATGGGGATTGTTAACTCTTCCTTTGCCAAAGCAAAATGTCCCTTATTACCGAGCAAGGGAAACTTGCAGAATGCAGTATTGTGATGTTGGTATATTGGTACTTGCTGCACTTTGGACACTAATTTAAACCACGGGTGAATATAGGATAGAGGACTTAGCAATGTATATGCTCCTTCCCTAACTAAGAAGTTGGTGTTACAGCATGATGTTAACCCAAAGAGCAGCCTTAATGAATCCCGGGGGGCAGCAACACCTTGTCCGTGTAGGTGCCAGTGCCTGCCAGAATGCGTCCAGACCACTCCAAACACCCCTCCGAGCCCTCCTGCTGCCCCATGCATCATGTATCACGCCGTGCCTGCCATCAGTGGCCAGCAAGCCTCCACCACAGCGGTGGAGAGGCTCCGCCTGGACCAGGGACCAAGCCTCCTCCCTAACGGGGAGCCAAGGGTCACTTCCCCCAGGGCTCAGGGCTGGGGCCACTGAGCCAAACTAAGGTTTGGCTTTAAGCAGCACCAGATCTCACCAAAACAGAGCACACTGTCACTGCAGAGCCAGGCTGAGAGCTCACCTGGTACACACACAGTCACCTGAAAATACAAGCACGGGGAGGACACCCCTTGGGAAATACAGATACCAAAGAAGTAGAAATGCATCCAAACCTCCCATGGCCTAAAAGCTTGTACCTGGCTGCTGTTCATGCCCATTAGGAGGACTTTTCCTACGGGAAAGTAGGCTTTGGAAGCAGTCCAGAGCAGATCTTAAACGTATGTCCATGGCAGATACAATGCAAGCAGCGCCGTCATCCCCAGAGCGCGGGTGTTTGACTGACTTCAGGCAGGAGGGACGCAGCCACCCAGATTTCCTCAGGGGTGGGGGCTCATGTAAGACTGGCTTGCTTGCTCCCCTTGGGAGATTTGGAAGGTACTGAGAAGCATGGACATGAGCTCTCCCCCTCTGGTTGTGGCACCCCACGCAGCGCTGGGGCAAGGGCTGGGGAGCCCGGGGTGCAGGGGAAGGTCACCAGCACGTGCCGGGAGAGCATCCCACGGCCACGGCAGTGGGGACAGCAGGGAGACCGGCCTTTGGGGGGGATACAACAGCTCACGTGCCGCCGCCGCATCTTCTTCCCGCTTGGGGGAACAAATTACCCTCATACTTCTAACATTAGCAGCCATTTCCATAACCAATTAACCTCTGCGTTATACCATCAAGCATCTGAAAAAGGTGTTGTGACACAGTTATTAAAGGATGGAAGGGACTTGTTGGCTGGCATACATAATAAAGGGAGGCCTTGCCTTCCAACTTGAATTTCTGAACAGGGGCAGATGAACCGAAATCCTTACAGACCAGAAATATTTCATGCTGTTTTGGGAAAGATTTGTTCTAGGTTTGTAAAATGTTCCCAGCAATTTAAATTTTTGGGTTTGTTCATTTGCTTTTAAAGAAAGATTATTTTCTAGCAAAGCAAATGACTACAGAAATTGTTTTCCACATTTGTTACTTTCTTTTAAAGAAACTACCTGTGGTTTTGGATTTTATTTCCCCCCCATCAAGCTGATGAGTCCTGCTTCAGGACGACACTGCCTGAACCGTCAGTCTGGATTTGCTGCCGGGGGCCTCCCTTCTCCTTTCCCTCCCAGGAGCTGCGGCGGATGGTGCACTTCATTTCTCCCAACGGACCCCACGGAGCTGCCATGGCTCCTCGTCCCCGCGCTTGGGCAGGACCAGCACAGCGAGGGTGCTGCAGCCCCCCTCCTCGGTGTCCGGGTCCCTCCCCACCAGAAACGTAGGAACCTCGCTAAAATCATCAGCCTTGCTAAAATCTTCCTTGGCTGTTCTGCCATCACAGGGCCACGCAGCGGTGGCATAACGCAGGGGAGGTTTAAGAGAAGACCACAGGTTAATCGCTATCCAGGTAATACGAACAAGATGAGACTATTCAGCTGGAAAACAGAAAAAAAAAAAAAGGCTATTTCTTTGTAAAGGACCTTGCAGCTTTCCTTTATGTGCCTCTTTTTGTTCTCAGCCAAGATGCTTCATCCTTGCCGGCCTGGGGAAAGCCAGCGAAATCCCCAACTTGTCACAACTTGTAACATGCAAAAAGTGTCTATAGATGTATATATTTAGTAATGCTTAAACCTGTTACAGATTCCACGTGCATTCATGTGCCTGCTCCACAGTTGTCAGGGGAATTTATTTTTTTGTACGATTTGCTCTCTTAAAACTCCTTTGCTTTATCCATGCGTACATGCATGCGTGCACATAGGCACGCACCAAGTTTTCTGTTCAAATCCCTGTCAACCAGAAAGCACTAAGGCTGCCGCCGTCCAGGCTGCCGTGGAGCGTGGAATCATGATGCACTTGCAGCACCGCTGGGACAGGCTACATGTGAATCAAAATATTTCACCAATATCTGGTTTTATGGCAAAAAAAATTAGAAATGTTCAGCTGGAGTGAATGGTAGAAGAGGGATTATTTTCCAAATAGCTCTATATTTTTTTTTTCTTTGTAATATCCCCTTTTTTAACACAGATGACAGAGTCTGTATGGTTTTATTTCCCATTTTTGCAGTGGGGAGGTCCTGACAAGGAAGGGTTAGGCCAACAACAGCCATATCTTTTTATATTTGGGACACTACACTAACACTTTAATTTAATGATCAAAGCAAGGCAAACACCATGACTCCAAGCCTCTTGTCTTTTTTTTTTCCATAAAAGAATGCTATGGAGTTTACTAGTGGTGCTACTAATGAGGTAACTTCAGCACTGATTTCACATTATTAGCACTCTATCTAGTAGAAGCTGATGATCTTTGGCCGCTGTAAAACATGATTCCCAGGCCAGGTGTTGGGCTCTCAGCCAAAATGTTGTGTTTTTTCCCAACACCGCACTACAAAGGGCCTCAATGATGATAGGAAAGATATACTTCCTTTAGGGATCAGAGATAATTAACTCTTTATAGTTGCTCTTTTATTATTACTGAACCCATGCCAAACTTTTGCATTGCTTTACCTAATAAAAGTACCTCCTGCACTGCTGGTAGTATCCAAATTACTTTTTTCATTCATTAACAGTCAGGCCTTTAACTGCATTTTGAACGTCTTTGTTGTAAAAAACTCTCAAAATTAGTCATTCCTGAGCATTTACACTGCATGCTTCCATTTAGTTTCCAAACTTTATAACATAATTGTTCTTACCAAAAGGGAGGAATTTAGAAAATAGACAAAGAAGTCAAAATAACAACAGCATATGTTTCATACAGCCACCTAAGAACCATATTTAAGGTACCGCGTGCTATTATGCTGCCGCGGCACTGAATTAATAGATTTACAGATTCATTAATAATAACAATAATATTGCTTTTCACTTGCAAATCTCAAAGAACGCTATGAAACAGGGTAGCATCATCATCCCAGCTTTGCAGATGGGGAAATGAGAGGGAGAAAATGACTTGCCCGGTGCTAACAGAGCAGCATCAAAGCCAGGACCAGAGCTCAGCTCTCCATCACGGCTGACCACCCTCTGTCCATCAGCTTCTTCTGTCCTTGCCCAGACCGGGCACTGGATCTGATCTGGCTGCATGTTTAATCCTGGTGAGAAAATGGCAGACCTCAGCCCTTGCTTTCGAGCAGTGCCAAAATGAGCTGTTTATCTAGAGGGAGGATCTGCACACCTCCAATAATCCTTCCCTCTCCTCGGGACCTGTACCTCTCCTCTTCCATGCTCGTCCCATGGAGAAGTGACATGTGTACGAACCTCTGCGAGCTGCAGGTTCCTCTGAGAAGTGCAAGGCCAAGTGGTCGATTCATTTCCCTGAGAGTTAACCTGCCCGGCCGTATTCACACAATTCCTTCTGACGGAGCCAAACACCCTAGCGAGAAGGCACCCAACCTCCACGGTTACTAGAGGGCCAGCTTTCAGAGGGGGGTTTGCTGTGCGGTTAAGTGTGCGTTGCCACTTGTCACCATCTCATACATTCAACCGTTAAATTAACTTGCAGAGGCAAGTACTGTTTTCTCAGAGGCCATTTTTAACATTTGCCTTTCAAAAGCTAGTGAAAAGCTATATAGCAGCCTACAGGAAATAATGTAAGGAAAAAGCAACACAAGAACAAGTCCACGAAATGTTTATTTTCCTCAGCTCTGCAACCGTGATCCTCTGAGCAGCACCGAGGGCAGCCCCGGGACCGACGTTGCCTGCCTGGGTGCAGCAGAGGAGCACTGCTGTCCCATGGCGCTGAATTCACTTGTCCCCGGGAACAGGACTGTGCCTCAAAGCCTGTGGCCAAGATCTGCCCGCTCCACTTGCACAATATTGCTAGAGACGCTTAGATGGCTACCACCTCTCTCCCCAGCCCAGGATGGGGACATTTGGAGTTGGGATATGTAAGGAGAAGCGTGTATGAAATGTAAATTAGTCTATGAAGGTTCCTGGGGTCCCTTGCGCTGAGATGCGCTGTAATAACCATCACCTGGACAACCCCATGGCAACTGGGCTGGAGTGCTGGTTTTCCTCCCAGCCTTGCAAAGGCAGCGCGCATCCCTCACCCCGCCGCTATTGTCTGTGCTGGAGCACCTGCCACCGGGGCAGCATTCCTGCTCTGCTCAGAAAAGGAAAGTAATGTGTTCTGAGAAACACCGCACGTTGGATCAATATCCATTCTGCTCCTCAAGTTGGTATTTCCAGGGGTTTATTTATTTAGAGCCTTGGAGTTTTCAACTGAAGAGCAGATTGCTCAGTTTATACCATGCAGCCAGGTGGAATAAAGATTTGCAGATTTGCCACTCAATCTGAATACACAAGGAAATGAAGAGAGAAAAAAAAAAAAGATAAGTAATATTCACAGCATTTGGGGTTTGCTTTTCTTTTGAAGCTGCATCTGAACACAGACTAAAAACATAATCTTCCCAGATCCAGGCTCCAGGATTTTAATCTGGATTTCTGGCTGATAGCAATTAAAAGCTGACAGCACAGAAGTATTTTATTTAAAAGAATTATTGGCCTAATGATATTCAACTGAAGCATGGCCTCCAGATTGGAGCTGGTCACACGTATAAAGTGCGGGGAATAGCTTAGTTACACAAGATCACAAGGAGAGTTAATAGAACCGGGATCCACATTCAACATCTTTTTCATTCTCGGCTCTTTGTTCTACCTATTAGTATACACTGACTCCCTTTGGTAAGATCCTTTGTATTTCCAACTTATCAGGGTCTCATAAATGAAAGTCATGTTCTTTTATCTACTCATTCCCTTTAATAAGTGTCACAAACATTCTGTGTGATTGATTAACTGGTAACAAGAAAGAGACAAAGTAGGAATATGCATATTAGCATATTTTTCTTTGCTCAAAGAAACGCATTTTATTCGTACACGGCACTTATAATATATTAAGCTGCCAAAAGTGTTAAACAAAGGAGGAACTGAATTACAGTAAAAAACACAGTGACAAGGCCCAGTTTATCACTGGTGTAACTCACTGATGTCAGCAGAGTTAAACCAGAGATGAAATAGGCTCACTACGTGTACATGAAACACCCCAGTAAGCACAGAGGGATATTCACAGATTTTGCAGCCAGAAGGGACCGTTATGATCATATCGTCTGACTTCCTGCATAAACACAGGCGACAAAATTTTACCCGTTTCCCCATTATGCACACAGATGATCGACTGAAAGATTTTATTCCTTTCGCGCTGGCAGGGGAGTTGCTTTGGTACTGCTATGGGAAGATGCTGCACACCACTGTAAGGGGCTGAGCATCCTCCCCTCGCCCCCGACAGCAGTGGGAGGTTTTGCTCAATCAGTTTGTGCTGCATTTGTCACTGTAGGGGCTGGAGGTAGAGGATGAAAGGGCTCGTTGGGTTTTTGCCTGTAACACAACCATGCTGCTCCTCTCGATAGTGAGGCTTGAGGTTAGCATAGGCTGAGGTGTAAAATACTGAGATTCGTGCTGAGTAGATGCGGAGGATGAATTCACCTGTTCTAGGCAGGAAGGACTCTTTCATGAAAAGGCAGAAAAGGGACCTGGCAGTGGTTAGCCTTGCGATGGGAAAAACCACTTGATCCCAAGGAATAATATATATAAGTATCTGGTAGTCAAGGGAAAAGCGTGTATTACCTGACATCATTAACTCTACACAACAAAACAGGCAGAGTGCAGAGAACAGCCACACCGCAGAGATCTCCGGGCCAGCTACAATTCACGGCAACTTCTCCCCAGGGAGAAACCTCACACCTAGCAAAGACACCAACCCTTCACCTTCTCCCAGTACCTGGGAAAGATGCACTATCAGTCTTTCTTTACCCAAAGGTGTACTCAGACTCACTGATGGGAAGGTGCAAAGAAGAGGGATGAGATGAAGCTTACAACTCCCGCTTCTCTTGGCATCATTTGAGAACTGATTAACCATGAGTGCCGTGGCTGCAACACTCGGGTCTGTGTGAGCTCGGGTCTGTGTGAGATTCGCTGCACCATTGCCCCACGTGCCAGCTCTTTGGGTAGGAAATAAAAAGGTGAAATTCACTTGTTTGTTGTGTGCAAGAAGGAATACATTCTGTTCAGCTGCATTTACTGGTACGCTACCTCCGCACAGCTTCATAGGTGCCAGTCTCAAACTAAACCTTAACAATTCTTTAACATTTTACCATTTGTTTAACTCACTGAGTGTGTTAGGTGTCTCACCTCGACCATTAACAGAGCTCCTTGCTCTCCAGACAACCTCTTCTACCACCTCAGTGATGTGATTTCTTCCTGTGATTCGCAGTGAAGCCCAGTTCGTGCATTCCTGCAACTCCTTCCATACAAGGACCTCATGTTTCATATTTATTGATGAATTAAGTTCTGTAAAAGTCCCGTGAGGTGAGTATTATGATCCCTGTATTATGATGGGAAGTTGAGCCATGGAGCATATTTAAACATTTGTACTCTTTACAAAGCTAGACCAAGAGATAGAACCCCATCTTGCATTTCTGAAGACTCCTTGAACCATAGGATGTGTCTTCCTCACACACAGTACTACCCTGGATGATTTCCCACTCTGCTGTTTAAATGCAGCTGAAGAACAACTCAGTCTTTTCCCTTACGCTGCAGTTTATATTTACAAAGTACTGCACAAACACAAATACTTCAGCATTCATACAATCTATATCTTTCCTGACATATCCTACCCCTTATATCTCCTGAACCCGGATCCTGAACCCCTGACCGTCCTAAGTCTGAGAAATCTTCAGAATAATTGTGCTATGCAAGACCTGGGGGTCTGGTGTCTTCTCTCAAAGCCAGTCTTTCAGAGGGACACGCACATTTGCCAGATTATCTTTTGGCTTCTGGTAGCAGAAATCAGAAACAGATTATTTGAAATGAGGAGCGTCTACCATTTTAGCTCCAGGCCAGGTGGACATGGATGACCTAAAAGGATATATTTAGCAATGAACACTTCAGACCGCAGTGCATATGTGTATCCAGTTACTAACTGTTAATCATGTCTCCTTTGCCCAAATTGGCCAACCAAAAGGACACCTGGCAATTCTGGAACATTCCTATTAGATTACTAATATCAATATTAAGTGAAAGAGCTTGAAGAATGTCACATTAGTTTCTGATGGCTCCCTTCCGCCATACTTCTGGCCAGCAAGCTTTGGCAGATGTGACTCCATTCTGTCCAAATGCAATTCAGTGTTTAAGAATGTGCTCACTTTCCTGGGACCATCTGTTTACTTTTCTGCTGAAGGAACTCCAGCCTCTTTGGCAACCTCATTGTATTGTACTCAATAAATCCTGACATGTAGCAAATTTTTTTGGCAGATCTTGAATCTGAATGCCATCCAAATTGTTCATTATTGATATTAAAACCGATTTGTGCATCACCAACCATTAAAGGAATGTACTAAATATCTCCATGAATGAGAAACCAAGTAGTCCATCAGAATACATTTATCAACAGTAATGTTAAAACGAAGGCAGAGTTCTATGGCTTTTCCTGCTATTGCAAAAGCCCACCTCTAAGAGTAGTTGCTGCTTTCCTTTTTGCAGGACCCAAAATGTACAAAGAGCTAATGTACAAATTAAAAAGTCAAAAGAAAGGTATCTGCCCCAAAGGGCTACCTCATATGGTCCAACACATGCAGTCTGGAGTGGGAAGGTGGGACCTTGCATCTGTTCCTAGCTCAGCCACAAACCCACTGTCTGACCACAGCAAAGTCTCTTCACCCTACATGGGTTTGATATCCTCTTCAGGTAGTTGTCTAGACTGTAAGATCTTCAAGGCATCATTAGGCCTGTAAAACAGTTAACGTGAATTTCAGTCCTCTAACTGCTGCACTCTGATGTCCAGTACGGATATCTGCAGCATGACAAAGTATAATGAAGCTTTCAAAGTATTGGTGAATATCTACAAAAAATAATGATGTGTACTTTCTGTATGTGTACAGTGTACACAAATTATCTTTAATTAAAAATGAATAATTTTCTAGATAAGGAAATTGGTGTAAAATTAAGTTTACCAGACTAATTTTTAAGGACCCATTTCCATTGCAGTTTTGCGTAAGTACTGTGGGATTATTGGGCTCCAGTTGTTGCTGGTATATCTGTTGTCAGCATTCAGAGTCCATTATATATTTCACGTGATTTTTCACATAAACTTGCAGAAGCTTTGGAAAAAGCCAATCACTCGATCTCCCATAAAGGAATGGACTTCATTTTTTATTAAAAAAAAAAAAAAATCAATACTTAGTGAATGTAACTACCTATCCTGACACACCACATTGAGAACAAGGATTCTGTTAAAATTTCTTCATCTTTCCTTATTCCTTTCTGCTCTAATAACTATTAAAAATTCTGACCTGAAGTATTTGCTCTTTATAGTATGTTGGACACTGATGATGAAAAGTAGAAATCGGACAACCGTTGCGATAGCACCTACATTGTACAGTCCCATATAAGTAGTTGGATCCAAAAACAAGGGTTGGCTTCAGAAAGAGCATCATCATTTTGCTTCCTTTTCTTCTTTTTCTTTGCAACAGGTGGCTCAGGAAGGTCTCATTTCTAAAGAAGCTGTTCTCCCTCTCCATATGTGGAGCGAGCATGCAGCCTCGACAGCACGCTAAACTTTTGAACTTCTATATATTCTCCAGACACACTCGCAGATTCCTCCCCAGTTAATTTAATGCTGCTGAAAGACTGCAGATTGATAGCTCTGGAGACCGAAGCCTGTTGTTACACACAGGTAATTATTCAGTAGGATAAATGCTTCCTCCCACTGCCCCGTCGCGGTGACTCCAGCACTGAGAGCAGCCAGCTGAGGGCTGGGACGGGAGCGCTGCTGCTGTACCAGCTCCAAAATCGGTCTCCTCGTCCAGCTTGGTGCCCAGAGAACTAGCATGGATTTTAGGATGTAAATATGTCTCCACTAGAAAATGGAGGGAGGCTGCCAGCATTTATAGATCTCTCTATTAACAAACTGGCTCTGTTACAAGAGGCACGCTGCAGTTTCAGCAAGTAGCCTTCCCGTCTCAAGTCAGCGCACAAGGGCTTTAAGGAAATGTGTTAACAATATCACCATGTGTGACAAGGGAGCGACACTTTTAATCATCTCTGCTCCTTCAGGTGATCGTTCTCTCCCTCTCCCGCTTTGCTCCTGCCGTCACAGGGCAGGCTGTGCGGCAGAGTAGGGGAAAGCACTTAGCTGGCTTTGAGCACCCTATATTTCTTTATCAAGACTGGTGTTTTTTATCATCGCTGTTCTTCTGGTTTGTCTCACTTTCATCAAACTGCTGGGCCTGTTAAATGAACAGAGGATCACTCCAAATATTTCAGCTGGGATTAAAAAAAAATATCTGATATCCTGCTTTTTGCTGTTAAAACCTCTTCTCCTCTCCCCCTGGCCATGTCACCCCATAGAGGCTGACACTTAGTCAACAGTTCCCATTTTCCTCTGCCCATGAGTGCAAAAGCCTGCCTTGTGTACTCACTGCAAGTGTGAATCCATACAAATCCGTGCAGTGGGAACATAGTTGAAAATTGGAATTGATCAATTAATAACTAACTCAATAAATCTCCATCCTTAAGGCGAGGTTCTGCTCCTGGTCGTTCATTACTGCGTGCAATCTCCTGGCTTCACCGGGGCAGGCATCACACAGGGTGGTACACGAGGAGCTTCGTACTCCTTTACGTATTTATGGGAATCTTCTACTATATGAACTGGCAACTTTGCTATCCATGCTGTTCTGTCTCCATTAAATGTTCATATAACCTAGGGTTGTATAATTGGCTAAGAGGACAACCTCGTGGCTGTCAGGAAATCTGTTTTATTTCGCGTATGATGTTGGATAATGGATTCTCCACAGCTTTGGATTTCCATATGTAAATCTGGGATACTAATTCCTAACCTGTTCCTGGAATTTGTGAAGCTTAACGGATGGGAAGTTATACCTAATTAAGTAGAAGTGATTTGTATGGAAGAAGATAAGAGGCTGGCTCTGATTTGCGCTCTGGTATTTAGACATGATCTTTTCCCCAACTATTTCTGCTAAAAGGCCTAAGGTTTCAGCAGGGCTGGTAACATCCACAATCCCAGGTATAATGTCTTTGCAAGTCACTACATAATGCTGTGGCAGATAATTCTGACAGCCAGCTCCCACAGGAAATAATAGCAATCACAAACCCGAACACCTTCCACTAAAGGTACAAGATGTACTTCTGAACTTGCCTTCTCAGTCATAAAGGCTCAGCAGCATGTACATTAGAAACAGAAACAGAACCTTTCCAAATAAAACACCGCACTGCTTACGCACAGGAGGACAGGAGAAAGAAAGCAGCTGAAAGATGTTAGTCATCTCTTTTAATACACTGCTCTGAAGTACATCAATACCGTGGTGGTGTGAATGGTACGAGAAATGACATAGGCTTACAGGCAAGCAGGGCTTGGGGCCAACGCTGATGGCTAGCTATGCTGCGCTTCTTTGTAAAAATGGAGTCAATAAACACTTGCTCCCCCGCAAAGACGGCAACTCTCATTTCTTAGGAGGAAAGCTGCAGCTGCAACGTGCACCAGATGGTAGGAAAAGCATTGCAGTTCAATAGCACCTTCTATCTGCAAGATACTGTTATTTAGTCGCTCTACTCTCTCTAGTGAAACATAATAATGAAATGGAAAACAGATTATTTTTTTTGCCTGTAGGACATGAAAATAATTGATTTAGGACAATAATTTCTAATGGTAGAACTGTGGAAGTCCCTAAAACTTCCTAGAAGCTGGGAGTATATTCCAGTGGAAAGATGACACTGTGCTTGCTCTTATCCTACTTATTCTTTTTCACCAAACATCCTCTGCTGGCCACTGTTACAGAAAAGGTGTGAAGATGCTGGACTACAGGAATCTTTGGGCTGAAGTGACATGAGAAGTTTTACATCTTTATGGTGTAACTCACATTGGCTTCATTGGGAAACCTATGTGTTGGAAGTAGAATAAGCAGTGGTAGTGTAAATGCCCACTGACGGACACAGGGACTACATACAAATGACAGCTGGTGGCATTTGCAGGAAGGCCTCTCTTCTCTGCAAGAAGTATTTTCAATGTACCAGGTGAAAGCACTTATAAGGGTAAAAATATCATCATGATCAGGACCAACCACTCCTGCTCTTGTATTTCAAGCGCTTGGATGCTTTTCCTCCGACTCTGCTTAATTTATAAATATTTGTAGTGATTCAGATGTTGAAGTGGAATAAGATAATCTTACTTTAGAAGTGTTTAATATATTTCCTCACAAAACAATCGTCACTCTATGACAACAACATATGACCTCTTGTCTTGTACATACTCACTGAAAACTATGGCTAAAGGCACGCACCTCTACCTCAACAGCAGGTTTAGGTGAACAAGTCTTATAAGGTTGGATATTGACCCTAAAGAACCATAAGCTATTTTCACTATAGATCTACTGCAGCTGGAAGATTATTTGATCAAACTTAAAATGGGTTTTAATTAATTCAGCAAATACTGAATCCACTAACCACTGTTGCTTAGAAAGTAAATTCCATGGGGCAGGGATAGATATTATCTCTGTGTTAGGTATTACACAAAACATATTGACTACATCAATAGCAAACAGGGATCTAGGCTGTCAGTTATTGAACACAGATAGAATTCAGCAATTTTTTAATCTGAGGATCTGCTCCAATTACATATCGTGAATGTTACTGGTAAATATAATTAAGCTTCAATTTTATTGTTGCAAAACAACATAACAAAATATGTCAAAGAGCATATGGTGCTCCCAGGTCCCTGTTTTTATTATTCACCCATCACGTTGTGCTAGAGTTTACAAGAGCCACTGGCCTTTCAGAAGGGCTTAGTGTGGTGTGGGCACAGCGGCTGTCATCGCCAACAAGGGAATGATGAGCCCAGACTTTGCAGTCAAATGTTTTTGATTCCCCAGTCAGAGCAATCAGGTGCCCACTTACACGTGGGCTGGTTGGGATGGCCCGTGGTGCATGCCCTGAGCAAAAGGCTGATTTTTGGTTAGCCACTGTGTCCCTCTTCCTCCTATTATTTGTGCTGCAGTAGCATGCAAAGGTGCATTCACATGTCAAAAAGATGGTCAGTGGATAGCAAGGTAGGTGCAGATCAGTCTCCGAGAGCATACAAGCAAACCAAGAGACAGTCATAGCTGATGGTGACCTCTACGTGGAACCTCCTGGCTGGGCTGATTGTCCTCTTTGTCCCTAATCTCTGTGTCCACAGAATAGCTTCTTTTGCCTGCTGGCAACGGTCACTTCTGGATGCTGCCATGCACCAATCCCAACTTGGGAAGGATGCTGACCCCTCCTGTTTGCAAGATGGTCTTTCTACATCCCAAAACTTCCGTTCCCTCCTCTGCCGGGGGCCACCATTCAGTTGAGAACATAAACCTTAGCCTAACTTCCACCATACCAGCTGATTTCAACAGAATCACTTGCCTGCTCAAATCATGTGCTGGACTAGACCTTTTGGAAATAAATTCTGCAAGCATTAAAAGAGAGGTCTGGGCTTTGTGCTGTAGCTGAGTGATCCCGCTCACGTGGTCCGGATAGGAGAAATTTTGATTTGTGTGACAATTTAACGGTTTACAAAGTGGAGCTCTCATGTGACGGCAGAGCAGAAACCCAGTTCTGTTGAGGTAGGAATGATCCCTGGAGGATTTGGGTATATTCAAAGCATTGTGGAAATTCAAGATATTAATAATATTGCTATGTGTTAATTTTATCCCAGGAATAGTTGCAAACTGAATATAAAGTTAAATGTAAATGGGAGTAACTCCTTATGCGTGCTTAAAATATGGAGCTAGTCTCCCATGGCTTCTTCCTTTTACTTTTATTAATCCTGAAAACTAATTACTGCAAATTATTTGATTAGGCAAAATACAGGAATCAGATTATAAATAGATTTTTTTAAACAAGTTACATGAAATCACGATACAAGAGTTCACAGTAATTAGTCCCCTACTAACAGTTAAATAGAAATTATAGTAAGCATGCTTTAGTTCTTTTCCTTTCGTCAAAAAATGATATAATTCTCAGTTTTTTATCGAACTGGAATGGTGAGGCATATGTATAACACTATCCAAAAATAAAACATCACAAAATATTGACATTTTGGGAGCAAAGACGGAATAGGGATTTCAACTTTTCAACATGAATCACATTCTTCACTTTTAAGAAGAAAGTCCAATTCTTATTAATAATTGAAAGGCAGGCTTGCGCAGGAACGCTCTCCCACTGCAAGCACCCTGGCAAAGCACGCTGCGTGCAGATGCAGCTACGCGTGGAAGCCTCCTCCCGCCCTGTCGCAGCAATGCCATCTCCCGCACGCCAGCGCCAGCTCGGTTCGAGAGATATAGCCATGCCTGCGGCTTTTATTGGCACTGCTACGTTGGTCAGGGATAGCGCACCTTCACAATCCCAAAGTGCAGACACATCTTGCTCACAGACAAGAACTGATATGACTTATCTTGCTTTAAAAAGGTTAGTGGGAAATAATCCTGAGGCCTGGGAACACTGACAAGAGATTTTCTATTATAAAGCTAGCCATTTTCTATGTTCCTAAGAGTTTTTACAACAGCATAGGAAAACTACGAGTTTCTTTTAAAATCAAACTATCTGTTACCATTTTACATGTATGGTTTGATGACGGACCGACAGCCGGAGTGAGATGCTGTAAAATCTGGATTAATGGGAGAAGCGGTTTGCAAGACAGAGGAGGTTTTTACATGACACTAAATCCTGATAGTGCACCAATTCTGTAGGATGTGTGTCTGAGGAGAAATACGGGAGGAAGGTGACAGGGCGCTCTCCTTCCTCTCCCGAACAGCGGGGCTGAAGGCGACTAGGGTAACTACTAGGGGTAACTACTAGGGTAACTAGTAGTAGTGTAACTCTGGGGTCAACCACCTGCATCCAGATGCTTCGGCAGAGCACTGCACACCCCTTTCCCAAGCCCCACATCTGCTACCCTCCCTGCCCTTCACATTGAGCAAAGTGCTATTGCAGAGTCAGCTAAAGCACCTTTCCCTCTCCTAAAAGCTCCATGAGCACCCAAAACCCCACCGCTGTGTCCCTGGGGGCCGCTCTTCAGCTGGGGGACCCAGCCCAGGGTAACACAGTCCACCTCAACTCAATGAAACTAAAATAAGCTGAAATACAAGGTGAAAAACTCCCAGTAGCAATTTTTTTTTTTTTTTAACAGCACTCCAGTTGGCAGGTTAGAGAGGGAATAGCATCCTCCAGGAGCTCTGCTTTATGGTGAACAACCGCATTATCCTGGAGAGGAGCTCCTGACAGGGCTGCAGCGCTATCGCTCTGCGCAGGAAATAGCTTAATCCTATCATAATCTCCCTGCAATTTTCCTCTATATTTTGATGTATATTGTTCCAAAGATACAATTTTATTTGAAATAGAGTTTATTTCAGGCTCCAATGTGTCAAATTTAATTTCAAGAGTTTTTATTGTAGTGGAAAATCTTTTTTTAGTGAGAGATTAGAATTGTAGTAAATAACCAGCACTGAGTTTCTGCTCTGCAAATTTAACTGTTTCCAAGGCAGATACAGATCAAGAACTGACATTTATTCCCTCACTGTTACCTACATTTTAGATTTTTCAAATTGTTTTTATTCACTATCGCCTCTGGACAAGCAACATCAAAACGTTATGTTTGGAAAGATCATTCCTGCGGGGACTCTGCACTGCAGGAGTGCAGCTTTTCAGGCTGCCTGTATCGGTTTTGGATGGAAATCTCTGCACTGTCACTTCAGAGAACTCATTCCCGCAGGTGGTTTATGATGCCGAGAAAGTTGTGCTGGAAAAAAAAAAAGTGAAGGATTTGGTAGGTAGAAACAAAGTTTAGCGTGGCTCTGTGCCAAGGAAGATGAGGTTTATGAGTACAATACTCCTAGTGCACATGAGACATTATATCAGTGGTGAGAAATTTATTGCAATCATCTTCCTATTTCCATTTCTGCCTTCTTTTTGGTGACATAATAGTGTAAAGAGGAAAGGTCACACCTTGATGCCAAGATGATTCATAACTTTAATACCAGAAGGAACAATTGACCTAAACAATCTTTGGCTAAAGTGTATTTCCAGCAGTGCTTTCAGCCTCGGTCTGAAGCCAAACAAATAGAGAAATATCCACCACAAGGTTATTGTGATATATTCAGAATCACCTGCCTGAGGAAGGAGGTTGATATCCAGTTGAATGTCTCTGAGATGCCAAGACAGAGCTATCTAAGACCTACACATAATTGTCTTTCAGCTGCCGCCCGTGGAGATGGCTCCATGGCAGTGGCTTCTCTGCAGACAAGCCTGCTCGCACAGCTCGTTGCATGCACCAAAACTAGTCTGGAAGTTAAGTGAAGATATGAAGGTTTTCCTAACCTGCAATATTCACAAAACCATGGATTTGCAAAAGGGCCGAAACCAAGATCAAGGGCAACACAGTGGCATTTGCTGCTTCGGAGAAACTGCTGTTCTGCAGCCTCCTTGATGAGCAAGGTGAACCTCATTAATCCATTGCTTTGCCTGCTCTTTTTTGTTGTCCACAAAGGCAGACTTATAAGATGCAAATGAGAGAGCAGAAACAACGTGGGGATTGAGAAATCTGGGCCGCCATTTCTGTGCCTGAACTGCAGATAGGGCTCCGAGAAGAGACCTGAGAGTAGGAGTGTGCTACAGGTACAGACCCACCGATGGTGAGCAGGCTCGGTCCTGACTCTGGTGAGTTGGAAGCATTTGCAACTCAGTAGGAAGGTCTACCTACAGCAAATTGTTATTATCCAGAGGACACTGAGCCAAGTTGTCAGAGAAACTATTGCTTTAAAAAAAACAGTAACTGTGTCACAGCACGATAAACATATGCACAGACTGATTTTGGCTAAAAACCAACAAATTTGTACAACCAGTGAGCCCAGCTTTTAGTTGCAACGAACAAGACAGAATTACAATAGAAGCCACTACTGCAGCACTCAGGCTAGCAAGGAAAAGCTAATGGCTCTTGAAATACTTTTGCTTGAAGAAAATTTTGGTACCAAGTATGACAAGAAAAATGTAAAAGGAGAAAAAATAGAAGCAAATGGAGATTTAAGCTGTTCTGGTGTACGCTCTGTAAAACAGACATGGATGGGAATAAATCAGAGTGAGAAATCCAAAAGAAAGATGGGAATCTTGAAACCAGCAGGATGATTAACAAAAGGATACACCAAGGTTCAGAAGTTTTTGTTGTGTCCAGAAGATCCCATTTTAAGAGGCAGATTGTCTCATACTCCTGTGTCACCACTTAAATCCAATTACATCTGGTAGCAATAAAAACTGACAGACACAGCAGGTGTTACCAATGCAACTTTTGGTAAGCAGCCATCCATACATAGACCATCACCGGTACCCAAATGGGCACCTTTGGCAATCTCAGCAAAGAACCTGAACATTGCCTGGATATTGAATTGGAAAGTGTTTTTCTAGCCCAGAATGGAGAGGCTTGCTGAAGCTGACAGAGCATGGAGCCAGTATTACTCGGCTGCTGCTTGCCGCTCCCTGAGTGACCAGCTACATCACCTTAGACCATTTTACATCTTTTCCCCAAGCTCTCCTCCAGTTTGTTTTTACTCCCAAAGAACCGAGCCAGTTTCTCTCTTCCTCTCATTTTCTTCTCATACAGAAGCTAAATAAATTCCTGTGCAAGTTTTGAAAACACGTAATAAAGATAACATCCTGTGTTTATATTGGAGTGGAAAAGGGGATGGAGGGGATGCATACTCAACCTTCAGGACATAAACTGCCAAAACAGCCTTGGACTTGGGATGAAAATTTAGTCTGGATAGAGTTTGCTGTTAATTGATACTTGAGGAGGTTCTTGTACATTCCTTGGAAACATTTGGTAGTAACCTCTACTCAACGTGAAGTATTGCACTTTGGTACTCTGGGGCAGTATGTCTGTGTTGTTTGCGTACAACAACCGTTTCTGGTTTGCACTGCAGATACAAATATACCGCAATCTGTAGTGACACATCACCGGTCTCAAACTTCATTGTGGTTTTCCTCTTTCATTTAAAGATTTTTTTAAATTCACATCACAAATGGTGCCTCGTAACTTCATGTAGATGATAGTGGAACTAATATACACAAAAGCTCCCAAGCTCTACATTCATGACTCCAAACTATGATTGCCACATTGCAAACAAAAAAGATTTCAAATTATTTTATGCTAGCACTATCTTCTCTATGATTTGCATCAACGCTCACCTGCAGTTCTCCTAACTGTGTGTAGTCTTTTTTAACGTTTCCCTTTGTTTCCCGGCCCGTAGACTGCTGAGCACCCATTGCACAGAGCGTCCAGTCCGTGGATGGGGAAACGATGCACACAGAAATTAGCAACTTAGCCCCCGTCCCGTGGGAAGCCTGCAGCAGAGCAAGGAAGTGAAGCCTCTAAACCCAAGTTTGAGCTACAGAACTGGCCTCCTTTCCTCTCAGTGAGTTATTAAGCCCCTGCAAAGTCTTGAACCTCTATCACAATGGCATTTGCAAAAGAGGATTTTAATGTTTAAACAGCGCTTGAGTTAAAAATATATTGAACATTCCATTTACATTTCGGACAAAGTATATTGAATTTACCATGAAAATATTCCTATAGAGGCAAGATAAAATAAATGAGAAGACAGCTCTCCTTGTATTTCATATTTTTTTCTGTAGAACTAATATAGGATTAAAGAGGAAAACCTGGTAGCTGCAGGAACAAGTTTGAGCAATCACTTGTCACTTGCAGTTAGCAAAGAAATGTATTATAACAAGATATTACTTGTAGAATTTCCACTATAAATCTTTTATTCATTCCAAGGAATCCCAGTCCAGGCATTTGCCATACTGCATTGTCAAAAATAATGCCCAGCATAAATGGTGTGCGAGAGACCATGAACATCACAGATAACAAGAGTACTAACACCTTATGGGCCTTAAAAACCCAGTAGTGGTAGTTCTGGTCTCTCATTAAAAGTGAAATAAAAATATTGTTTAAGAATGACTTTTATGCTTAACTATTAAATGCAAGCATTGATTCGTTGCTTATGGGTTTTGCCACTTTTCTTCTTAAAAATTGCTGAGTGGGTGTAAATAAGAAAGTAAATTTTTACAGCCCCATTCCGTTGCTGGGCAGGAGAATAACTGAATGCTGAAACAACCTGGCAACCTAAATGAGCATCAGGAGCAAGAAAACACCTGTAAAACACCGACCGGCGCTAAGAGAAGGAAGAAGAAAACTGGTTGTGAGGGAGCCATGGTGCAAACCAATGTGTTTCCATGGAGGTCAGGAGACCTTTGGCAATTTCCATGGGTGAAGGAGATGCAGGCTCTGACCTGTATGTCTGAAAAATTACATCTGCATTTAGCAAAATTGCTAGCAGCAAGTGCTGAGTTTCTTTATTGCGTTGGGCCAGCCAAGAGCTGTGCTCTCCCTCGCCACCAGTTCCTAAAACTGGTTTGTAGTTCAGACTTTCCCAAGTGAGAGATTCGCCCTCCGAGCTACTTCCCTCTGCGTCAGGGAACTGGTCTTCGTGGCAGGGCTCAAGCCCTAGTTAAGCGAGGGAGGTCCTCTGCGCTGATTTTGGTGAACGTTGAGTCACACTTTCTGTTATCTTTCAGAAGTACAATGCAGACGAGGGGAGAGCCTGGGTTTTGTGCCAAAGCAGCAGTCACTTCAGCTTTAAGCATTCGTGCCGGCTGAACGCTGACACCTTCACTAACGCGCTGCACCCCCTTGTCTTTTTCTGAAGATCGCTCAGAAAACACGACTTGACAGCTACTACTTGGAACTGAGGACACTTTGCTGAGTCTTCCCTTTTTCAAATTTCCATATTCAAATACTGAAAATTTTTTAATATCAGGGTTTCCTCTGCTTTAGTTCTCTCTCTGCATCGTCTTTCTAGTGTGTCTGTCCTTTTGCTGAACTCCTTCCCTTCACTTTTTCCATTGCCTTGGACTGTCTTAGCTGCGTTTTCTTCCAGATTCAGCTAATTTGGGAGGGCGAAGGGGAGAAGGTATGGGATAACAGCGGGAAATGCAAGGCAGTGTAGCTGTGTCAGTAGGGTGACGTGCCCATACTGCAGCTAGACCAAGAGAGCTCCTAACCAAGACAAGTTCATAAAGTGACTTCTGCCAAAACTGCTGGCACATTTCTATCTCAAACAGGTAAGCAAGCCATGAGGTCATCTCTTTCTTGGAGAGGTTCTCTTCCTTTCTTTCCACCATGCTTTAATCTTTCCACCATTTTTTTCTTTTCTTCTAATTCATCCCTCAGCTTTTTGTTTCTTCCATTTCTCTCTTCCCTTGACCTCCAGAGGCCATGAAGGTAACAAACACCTTTTCTCCCAGCTCACTTAACAGAAGTAGATGGGGGGGAAGATAGTTTTTCCAGATAAGGGAAGATAAGTTTCTAGTTTCTTTAACACGCCCTTGCTTTCATAGCAGAAGCACAGGGCATGTTTCCTTCAGCTGTAGAAAATGGAGGGCAAATTAGGGGAGGGGACATACAAAATGGAAGATGACCTCCGTGCCTTGGTCTCTGCTGGCACTAGAAGATGTAGACTGAACCAGACTCTTTCTGCTAACATCAAGCCTCATGGAGGCCTAAGGTAGGATAGCCAAGAATAACAACATGCCCTTAATTTTCATCAGACCTGGAAGATAGCATCAGCATTTTCTCAGCACAAAATCTGGAACTGCTGCAATAACTTATGCAAGATCAATTGCCTGTGAGCCACGTAACATCACCGTATGTCCAATGTATAACCAAAAAAAAAAAAAATCAAAAATTAATTTGCAAATGTTTGAAAGAATATTTTTAATTAGGAGTATTTCTCATACCCCCCACTTAGAAAGGGTGCTGCCATGTTTCTAAGAGTTATTGTATTAGCTATAGAGCTCATACGAAAGGGAAAATTATAACTGTAAAGGGAAAATTATAACTGATCAAATTTTAAAGAAACCTCTAAAAATAGCTTGTCTAAAGCCCATAATGTCACAATGATAAAGTCTAAGATCTCAGGTCCTCCAAGAGCTTAGAGCAAGATATGTCCCATTAGGAAGTTTGGGCTTTTCCATTAATTTCCCCACAGGATACAGACATTGCTTCTGACTACAAAGGCTTGAAAGGTTACAGAGCTGGAGCACCTCTCCAGTCCAAACTGAAATATTCCTAAACTTCCATGTATCGCTGTCTGGGAAACAAGACTTAGCACTAAGCAGATATTTGTCTACCATAAGATGTGGGTGTGTGCTTGCTTCCACTTATAGAAAACTAGGAATTTGGAGCTGCTTTGAACAGTGGGTGGGCTAGAGATAGCCCCGGCAAAGATGGATTTGCAGACAACACAGGGGATTTGGTTAGAAGTGCAAGATAATTACAGTTTGTTATACTGCACTTCAGTTTATCACAGTGGCACTATACGATCCATTCAGGGGTCTATTTTGAATGTAAGATGACCTCTAATGTTAAGCAGACATTACTAATAGCCACTTTCTTTGTCGTTAGTATAATAAACCACTGGTGATAAACAGTGACCTCATCTCTTTTGGAGTAAAGTCCTACAGCGTTCACTAAAACAACAATAAAAAATACCTCTTGATAGCCAGTGCAAGTTTTGCTTGAGCGCAGTTTTCTCCAGTTACAAGGTATTTATCAGCAGCGGGAACACAATTTATATTATACAGCCTGTGCTCACTGTTCAAATTTATACCAATCAGCAGAGTCATTAAGTCCTACGTTTGCCTTCCCCTAATCCACTGTTAGATTAAATGGTTCAATTAATAATAAATATTAGCAGTTTATTAGATTAATAGTTACACCACTACATTAGTGTATGTGGTTGCAGAGAGACAGAAACGAAGCAATAGTTTCCCACTAAATCATTTTTAGCCAAGCAGTGTACCATATGTTGTTCTGCTGCACTCATCTCTTCTTTACAAAAAACAAAGCCAAAACCTTCAGCTTCACCTGCCACTTCTAGTTATTCAGCCATGGCCCAAGGATCTAGATGGAAACGAAGAACCAGTCTGTGCTCTGAGCAAAGCCATTGAACTCAGCAGGGCTGCAGGAGGGGAGCCAGCACAGGCTTTGACCCATTTATTTGAGAAAATTACCCCTGGACAACAAGATAATCCTCCCCAATAAGCCTGGCTACGGGCAGAAGGAAGCACCAGATTAGTGAATTTGGTTCTGCTGAAGGGACTGATACTTAGCAGCTGGAGAGGCTCTGCTATCCCACGCTGAAAACGCTGGTGTGATAACATGCCAAATTGTTGCATCTGTACATGATCTGTTTTCATCTACAAAATGGATTGCAAAATGTTCTAATTTTATAAGGCAGGGGAAGAATCAGCTAAGGGGAAAGTTGGCTATATTGTCCAGGAAACTACTGTTAATGTTAATCTCTATTTGTCAAATATCCATATGCATTATAAATACGCGTACCATTTTGGAAGCGCATGGCCTAACTGGTAGGAGGGTGGGGAGATGGCAGTCAGAAGACTGGACTCTGTTCCCAGCCTCATCCCTAGCTGGACACCTTTTTATTTCTTCCAGCTCTCTCAGCCATGTCTAGTGAAGTGTCTTCTCATCGTTTCAGATTCACTCTTTCCAGACCTGACCCTTCCTTATAATTCTCCACTTCTTTGGCCTCTCCCCTGGGTAAATCCCATTCTGCTTTGTGCCTCAGTTTTCCTCATCCATAAAAATAGGATAATGACACCTTTCACAAAGTGTCTTTGGATGAAAAGCACTGTCAGGGATTGTTAAAGATATCACCAGGGAGTGACAACTACATTGGACCATATCCATATCGGGGACATTTGTGGAGGGGCTGAGAATGTGTTTTCATGGTCTTCTCTGCTCGTAGTTGATGGATAAAAGCAAATCTGTAAGAAAATGGAGGAGGTCTGCAAAACTGCATGAAAACCCCATTCGAGTCAAGCAGCTCTACTTAAACTGGCATTTCCCATGGGGAGAAGTTTCCACCCTGTCCTGAAGTTTGGAACACGTTTGATTTACAAAAAGGGAGTAGGGCAGAAGGCCTCACCATCTTGGCACAACAGCAGTTGAAAAGATCATGATTTCTCTGCTCTTCTGAGTTCAGAGAGACAGTAAAAATGATTTAACTTTGGAAATGTACACTGATGGGTATATTCTTAACTCCCATGGATGTGAATAGCTGGGGGTGCATGACTACAGTCCCACGCACTGAGATGAGATAATTACAGTTGTACAGTAGTGGAGGCATTGCCAATATCCCATAATTAATTTACAGACAGAGTATTTCCTCCTCCTTTCCACCCATTAAGAGAAAATAAATGTTCTTAGGAGTTGGCAGTTTCTCTTTAGTTTGCATATTCCTCCTAAATATGAACATTATGTTGTTTACTCATCTGTTAATGACAGCTGATTATCAAACCATAAATATACATGTATCTAATGGTTTGTGAACATTAAACATCAGAATGTAATATATGTGGGTGTATGCAGGAACCCAGTACCGAACAATTGCCATTTAGCACGTCAGCCTCTGTAGCGGTCTCTCAATCCGGGCACTGTCACTTCCCATGTGTAAGAAGAAGAGAACTGGTTTTCCCAGCTGCTGTTAAGATATTTGTTTGTTGCCACATGTAAACAGATTATTCTTCATTTCGCTTGAGCCGCCTCCCCTGCACAATTCAGTGGTGTTATGGCTTTTTGCTGGCTTCTGGGTGTCTGAGAAGGAAACTTGATGAGCCAAACAGGTTTCCTTTCAGTTTTGAGCCTTATCTCTCTTTCTGTCTTGGGTCACCAAGTAAAATAAAATAAAGGGATGCAGTCACTCCATCAGTGTGAACACTCCCAAGTAGTCAGGTTTTTAATGCTAACGAGCCCAAGGCCTCTTTCTGTGTTGCCTGATTTATTCCTTCTTTCCTCTGTCGTCTCCCTCCCTCAGCTCTGTTTTCCTCCTAAATGTCTTGCTCTTATTTCAGATTTGGTTTCTCTGGAACGAAGCTGTTTTCCTCCCTCCTAACACTTTCTTTGTCAGAGGTTTACTATAACCTTTCCGCTTCACAGACTTGTAACTTCAGTGTTGCCTTAGCCCTGACTCTTCTGCTCCCCCTGCACTTAGGCTCTCCCACTTGTTCCTTTCTTTGCTTTTTCTAGTGCTAAATCCATTCTTTTCCCTTTCCCTGTGGAGCCAAAGCCCATGAACTGTCTTTTTCCTCTTTGTTTTCCTTCCATCCCTCCTCTGAAATTTTGCCTAAATTCCCTGATGAAGTTGACTTCTCCTGTTATTCTGACCATGTGAACGTCCACTTCCTTGAAGTCCTTCCTGATTTCTTGTCTCTTGTTGCAGAAATAACTTGATTTTCTTTTGCATCACCTCTCTTCCAGCTCCATATTCACTCTTCTCTCCTTTTGTCCTCCTAGTCATTTCTCTTTCTCTGGGCGCCACAGCTAACTTCCCCTCTCTCTACTTGCAGTGCTCTCTTAAAAAGTAGAGCTGGGCTAGATACAAAGTTTTGGATCTGAATTCTTGAAAAAGGTAAAGGGAACTGTGTAGATCTCCTCTGTTTTTGAGCTTGGAGAAAAACCCAAAGAAATAGGCAACTTATGCCTTGGAGCCAACCTGCAAAATGCTGTGCGCTCCCCTTCAGCACCAACTACACTCAGCTGCAGCAGACTTCTGTTAGAGGCAGGACTGATGGCATCTTCGCATGCCAAAGCCCCTGGGAACAGCAGTATTTATGATACTGTGGATCTAAAGATACATGGATAAAACTGATAGGTCCATGCTCCGTCTTGTTAATGCATTTGAATGATCTCTTTACTTTTTGCAAGTGTTCAGATCTGGAAGTCTCAGCTAAGGAGAATTTTGCATTGCAGCGGTATGTTCCCAACTGCACTGAGCATTTTGTCATAGCTTTTGATGGAATCAGAATAGGTTGGTCAACCATTTTTGGACATCTTGCAAGGAATATGGTGAGCATGACTTGTCTCACAAGTCGCTTTTGGAATTCCTCGAATTAGGATGAGGCATATGTGTAATTTTCAAGACTGTAATTTTTATGCTGTTCCAAGTTACAGAAATAATTTAGCAATTTTGATCAAACAAAAGCACTGCTGTGATATAATTCCAGAATCAATGTATGAAAAATTTCACTTGTCTTTTTAGCAATTATTGATGAAGGGAATAAAACTGCAGGTGAACACAAAGGGCTGGCTGCTTGCATTCCCGCACTGCCAGCACGCCAGATTGGATAGCAAGCAAGTCTTTTTGCCTGGAACTAAACCAGTTGAATGCTGACAGATAGGTGTTTGTGCAGTGCAGGCTCAGCAATGAAAATAAGCTGTCACTGCTTACAATGACCTGTGCTATTTGATTACGATACGAAGCCTTTCTTTCTTCTCGAAATGAATCAGGAGGGCTTATTCAGGTGAGGCTGGTTCAATGCTCAGTGACGCTGAGCACCACAGGAGCTCGGGTGCCCTGCGAGATATGTATTTGTGGGGCTGACTCCCGGGGAAGTGTTTGACATCCTCTCCCATCTCATTTTTATTGTACAAGTCAAGAGAGTTAAATAACTGTAGCTGGATGTTTTAAAAGGGCTGTATAGTTTTATGAACAGTTAATAACACAGGTGTACGTAGATGGTAAGAACAGCCGTATCTCATGATCCACCCCGATTGCTGCCAGAGTCGGGAAGGAGACCTCTGAGTGACTGCGGCACTGCCCTGCTCTTCCCAGCCGCTCAGCTCGGGAGGGTTTTTGCACGGCACACTAGCCTAATAGCAAAGGACACATCTGGTTTAACTTTTGAGGTGTTCATCTTCTCATCTACCATCAAAAGCTGCGTCTGAATATGATACTGTTAAGTTTTTCACTACCACAGGCCAGTGGAATTAATGCAGAGTTGCTACTGTTTTGCTGTGAAATGGCTTCCTTTTGCCTGGTTTATTAACATAAACCAAAGGCCCAACAAGTTTTGACAAATCCAAACCATTTTGTTTTCAGAATTTTCTCCCTGAAATAAACCTGGAAGTTTTCTGATTTTGTCCAGAAATGAGCAAAGATAAATGTTGAAATCTTTCAGATACGGAATTTCCACCTTGCTTGCAGATCTACGGGAGATTACATTTCGTTTGGCTTCAGGTAGAGGCCAATCTGCTAATTAAATGGCAGACCTGCTTTACTAGAGATAAAAATAAAGCAAGTGCTAGTGAGAAAAGGGGAATGGGGACCAAACAAAAGGGAAGGATAGGAAAGGGATGAAGTCAATAACAGATAAATCCCAGTCCCAACACAAGTACAAGAAAGACAATACTCTGTTGCGCACTGAGAAGCTGAGGTTTATTAGCTGTTGATTAAGTCTTGTGAGGAGCAGAAAGATAGTTGAGGAGAATGAAGCAAAATACAATCAATCTCTTCTATTTTCTTGGCAAATTTGATCTTCTCTATTAGGATTATCAGAGAGCTTATTCCCTGGATGTGGGCAGCGAGGCAGATTTCCAATGTCTTTCAATTGCTTTTCTGGCTGAGGCTGGCTATTCTAATGCAACGTGACGGGTAGCCACAAACATAATCCGTAGGACCCAGTGGTGCTCAAATGCAGATGCTACTCGCAGAGTCAAAAGAGAAGAGCAATGCTCCAAGTTTGCTCAAACTGGGACACTCGCAGCACCGGTTTTTATGCGACACGGTAGCTCAAAGCTCAGTGTTGCTGCATTCTCAACTTTGGTTACAGGCGGGATATTCAGACATTTAAAAACCAATCTGTTTCCAAATTGCAAAAGATTACATGTTGTTTTTCCTCAGCTGATTTAGGAATACCCATATTGGATCAGACTGTTGGTTAATCTAATCTGGTATACCTATTCCGGCTGCAGCTAATAGATGATGCTTCAGAGGAAGAAAACAGAAAGAAAACAAACCCACCACAATATATCTAGTTAATTGAACAGTTCTGTACATGCGGAGAAAAATTCCTTCCTGACGTCCACAGGTGATGAGCGTATGCCCTGAAGCATGAGATATGATTACTCTTATCATTATCTTAGCTTGCATAGCAACAAATGTAATTAGTGGTCATAAAATTATCCTGCTGTTTGGGATTATCTTTTTTTTTAAAGCAACAGAGCCAAGTGTGTCTCTGAGGTAACTTCATTTGAATAGGATGAATTTGGGCCG
The DNA here is from genome assembly GCA_013401315.1 of Balaeniceps rex. Taxonomy (NCBI): domain Eukaryota; kingdom Metazoa; phylum Chordata; class Aves; order Pelecaniformes; family Balaenicipitidae; genus Balaeniceps; species Balaeniceps rex. Next base: position 72,738 of record VYZW01051860.1, read on the forward strand.
TGAAGTCTAAAATGTATCCTTAAGTACAAACAATAGAAAATAGAAAAGGCAAGAATTGAAAGTACTTGGCTGTGGCCTCCTACGGCTCCTATTTATCACATACTTGGACTGTTTCTTAAGAGGCTTTATTCTAACTTCATGTTAGCAAGATAAGAGGTGAAACAAACTGCTGGGAGTAATGACAATAAGCAAGAGAAGAATAAGATTTCAAGCTAAAACTAAGTAAATACCATTAAGCAACATGTTGTGGCAACTGAAAGGCAAGCTCCTTCCCACCTCTCGCTGCATCTCAGGAGCTCCGCAGTGGATGATCAGTCACAGAAAGGGCATTAGCAAGACGGACGCGTGGCCAGAGAAGCATTAGGGCTGCTGTGTCAAGCCAAAATGTAAACAACTAGACAAAAACTAAGCTAACAACGTGAGTCACCCACTGTGTTCGTTCAACACATGGAGATCCCCCTGCAGAAGCCAGAGTGAGAGGACCCGAGAGGCAAGAAGGTTTGTTCAGCTCTGGAAGAATTAACATGTTAACCAGGTTGGCTACCTACAACCTGCAGCACAAAGCTGGGTACGTGAGTAAATCAGAAACATCTCCTAAGGCGTGCTAAATAAACCTGCCATGAGAGAAGACACTCCATTGCTTAACAGTCCTGGGAATGACAGAAAGGTATTTCAGCTTTGGCTTTGGCTTTGATGAGTTCAATCACAGCTTGAAAAGGCATAATTACACTGGTGCTGCTGGCTGTCTCCTTCAGGACAGTGGTGGCCACAGAGACTGTCAAGTTCAAGCCTGGTTTGACCAAAAGCTTTTAGCATGGTTTGAAGTGCATTTCTTTTGTAAATGCAAAGAAGTAAGGGCATCAGGAAACAAACCTGCAGGCTTGCTAGACCTTTGAAACAGCTGTGAGAGCAGGGGCTGAAAACTCAGTGTACCCAGGCCATCCCCTGCGTGCTGATGAATGGCAGTGCTCCACGTGGGGACTCTTCGCTTGGTCTTTTCTTGCACCGTAACTGCCGCCAGCCCTATCTCTCAGTGCAATCTGAATTTCCACGGTTACTGCCACTTACATTGCTCTCTCCTAGTTCCACTTAGATGGGGTGTGTTAGTCCAAGCAGACGGCAAAGATTTCAGGCTTCTTAGCAGGTATTTGCCCGTAGCCTGCAAGAGACCATGTATGATGTTCAGTACACTATTTTGTGAAACAGCATTGAGAGCCCTCTCAAAGTGGTGTCATTTCCACCATGGATATTTACAGCTGGGTATTTTCCATATTTCTAAACGAAACAAACGCTGGCAAGCACTTTTTGTCCTTCACAATGTGTAGGTCTTCAGTGCAGAGCAAACTCAGGCTTGAACGCAGCCTTCGTGATTGCCCCAAAATACGTGCCCCGCATTTAATTATTTTTTCAACAGAGGGTGTCTGAATCATCAGGGTCCACAGGCCAGGAACCATATGCATGGTGTGACCATAATCTAACTTAAGTGCTGGTGGTCCCCAATTGCTCTCCTCCAGTGCATCTCCGCTCGCTGGGAAGAACCACAGAGCAGCTCAGGTAATGGCAGAATCAGCAAGTCAGGAGTGTTCCCCACCACTGCAGGATAAGAGGAGAGAGGAACTTTTGCTGTTCGTCACTGAATTAACATGGTAAGGAAGACTAGCCTCACAGACAGAGGCTTTTTCCAGGAGTGCTAATTTTTATCACCGTGCCTGCCCAGGCTGCTGTCCTCTCACTTGCAGTTGTCCTTCTGGGTAGGATAAGGAGTTATTAAACTGTGGGTAGATATCCAGAAGGTGTTCCCCAACAAGGAATAAGCAGAAGATGCTCCTGGAAGCAGCCACTAAACCTTGTTTTAGAGCAATGCCACTCCTGCTGTGAGCTCTCCAGTGGGGCTCCTGCTGCCGGTTACAGGCAGTGCCTGCTGCCTGCCTGCCCACTCCGGGCAGCCTGCTTTCAGCGTGGGTCCCTATGCCTCCCTTGCACAAACCTTGCTTCACCAGCAGCCATCGGGAACTCCTCTCCTGCTGTTAACAGAGGTGCCACGGCTGTAATTCTATCAGCACACAGGCAGCATGTAAAACTTTATAAACCACTTGGCCTCGCCACTGGAAATATTGTAAGAATTGATAGAGCGTGCACCAGCACCAGCATCCAAACGACAGACCAACAGACATAAAATAGGTGAGCACTTTTATTGCTCCTTAGAGGGTTCACACTTATTTTTCAAGGTTAACTGCATCTTTGAGGCAAGACATTTTTTGTTGTCATTAAATATCTTTCACTGCTGTGTCCTTCTGCTTAACGAAGATGCCCTCAAAAGATCGAAGGCAATTTATGCTTCAAGTTGCTTGCTCTCATCATTTTACCGTGAGCCCACGGTATGCTCTTTAAAAGCCCCAACTCCCAGCCAAGTGAGTATGTGGGAACCTCAGCATTTGTTTTAACAACGATAAAGTGACTAGTCATCACAGCTATGGATAAAAACATGACGATGTGACCCAGGTGCATACTAAATGGCTTGGAAACCAGAAGGTGAAGAAACCCAAGTGCATGTATTTACTCACATCTCATTATTTTTAGACCAGGTTTGGGAGCTGTGACTTAAGATTTGGGAGCATGTGGGATATGCAAATCACTGCTCTTTGGATATAAGGCGCTTGGCTGCCCGCGCTGGGCTGAATTTGCTGGTGTGAAGAAGCACTTTGCACCCAAGGGAGCCCTCTAATACGTCCGGGGTGCCAAAGCCACAACCGTTCGGATCGGCAATTCTGCCCGGTGTGGGTTAGAGCCGGTCACGCATCCTGCCTGTCCCCTCTGTCCCCTCCTCGCAGGGAGAACAGTCCTTCTGGCACTTGGCCTGCCTCTCTGCATCTTGCCCAGAGGTAATGTGCAATGACTTGGGCTCCTGTGCCCTCCCACTCCTTGTGCACCCAAACAGGCGTCATCGCCGTTGGCCATCACCAGGGAACAAAATACGCATTTTAATGCTACCTGCTTTATATGTGACAAGGGCCCTATACACCTCGATAAAGAATGTTAGGTTTCAAAGTCAGAGCCTTCTAACTGAGCAACAAATGCTTGTTGGACAAACTATACCGAGAATTTTTGATGGATAGAAAATACAATATTTAGTCAGACTGCTGTAAGTTAAAAAACAGCAGACAGTAAAAGGATGAAATTATACCCCAACAGACTTTTAAATGAGAAAATAGTCTGTGTTAGGGAACATTATTCATTTAAATAGCAGAAAGCTTATAATTTCAACGAGGCCACAATTTCCATAAAAAGCCTGCATTTGGGATTTTTTTTTCCCTTTTCCCTCTTGCAGATTTCAGTTAAACGAAATGAACCTTCCTGCTTACAGAGAAATTCATTTTTATTTTACTTTGCCTTTTTCATGTCAATTACAGAACACTTTGTTAAAATGATTACATAATTTTCGCAGAAGCTTGGTATTGCAGGCTGGAGGAGATAAACCCACTTAAATGTGACTAATGTACTCTCAAATTCCTGCCCAGAGCAGTTTCTCATCTAGACATCACTCACACCATCTTCCAAAACCCCTGCACAGAATCAGCGCAAATGTCAGAGTTAAAAAAGCATCTTTCTCTGCTGAGGGAGGTACCACGTGAACTCTGTTTTTAGGCAGCGAGTCAGAGGTCGCTTGCTGCTAAAAACTCTGTATCCTCAGTCCTCATCTCATCACTTGGTTCCTGTCTCATGATAAGGTTACACTGAATGGTGCTGGCATCCTTCAAGGTTACTGTTCCAGAAAATATTTGCAAATAATTTGACGTGCTGTCAGCTAGCAGGCAGCAGTGAACTCATATAATTCAACATACTAATGTGGGTTTTCACGCCTAAAGCTATAAATAAGCTTGATATTCGAAAGTTTCTGTAATGTTTATTTAATAGCAATATTTTATAAATAAATCTTGATTATTCCATTGCACTCCAGTGGAGATCTTCTTCCAATATAACAGTTGTTTCTAACCCCAGGCCTCTTTTTCTGACCCCTCCTTGCCACCCACATCTCCATTAAAGAAATAAAACACTTCCTTCTCAAAACCTTTTTCAGACACAAGGGAATTATAGCCACAGCAGCTCCTCCTTTACCTCCTCCTCCTCCCTTCCCCTTTACTTTGCCCAGATTGCTGCTCACTCCCTGGAGATTTTGCCTGACTTATGGTTGCACAAGGATACCTGTGGGAACTCTTGGAAGTCCAGCTAGAGGAAACTCCATATGTTGGGCATATCTCACTTAAAATCACAGACTGGGGGTGCATGAAGTCTAAAGGAAATGTCACATCAGCTCTGGTTGGAGCATGGGCTTTGGATCCTACCAGCCAGACCTCAGGTGTGCTTCACGCCCTCCAGCTGCTCTTTGGGATGCCCTCCCTCTTCTTGTGCCTAGGAGCACCACGAAGCAGATGATGCTGGAGTTCAGCTGCTTTTCACAAGCTCTACTCCTGCACGGTTCTGCACAGTATCAGTTCACTGTCTTCCACCTTTGTGGCTGAGAAGCAATGGAAAGCCCACTGAAACCTGGTTGAGAGGTGTTCAAGATACAGCACCAGGCATTGGTCGAGTCTTTTAGGAACTTGGAAAAGCTGACCCTTTTCCATACAGTAGCTGCTGGCAATTTTTTCCTCTTTCCATCAAAAAACAATTCATCAGAAGCTTTCCAATTCAAATGAAGCCTTTAATTGAAAAAGTGCTCTCATGGGGCTGCATACTGTTTGGACCACTGCACTACTGTGACATTTTGGTTTTTTAAATGACTGTGATTTTCAGCATATTGTCCACAACTCAGTAAAATAATCCTCCACTTGGGAAAACCAGCAACGCCTGTTAACAAATCATCATAATCATGCATGACCCACTACATACATGCATTGTATGTACTCTACTTTGTAAGTATGTTTGGAAGGCTATAGCTTCTTAAACAGCTGGTTCTTTATACAGATGGTACATTGCCGTGGTGAGTGATGCAGGAAGAATTTCTCTGCTCCATGTTGCTAAATGGAAACTCAAGTCCAAGAATGCAGGATCTAATACACAAGGATCTAAGCACGTCTCCACATCTGGGCTTGGATTTTGGAAAGAAAGCAGAAATAGCTGTAGCTAACGGCTGTTCGATGGCCCTGCACAGGATCATGGACCTACTCACACGATTCTGCTTGCCAGACTGGAGTTTAGAGAGAAGTTCACCGTAATTCAAGTGCCAAGGAAATCAAGGACCAGAAAATCTACATGACATCAATATTTAATAGCAATATCCCCACTAGTATTCAGAGCCTTCTGTACCACGAAGGACTGGACCCCAAATGAGCAAACCCCATTTTCTTCCAACAGGGGAAAGGGAAGTGAGAAGTCTCATCAATGAAACAACTTCTTTGTGCTGCACTCTGTGCAAATATTTGGATTACTAAAATGAATTTATGAAGCAATTACTTTTAATGCTATATACGGAAATTAAGTACTCATTGATTCGTGATTTATAATCTAAAGCTAAAAGATCATGAAAAAGCAAGTATAACTTAATTAAATATCCTTTGGCTTTGCTACTATTGCAGACCTACCTCATAAAGTAAGTAAAACAAACCAGTTTTAGACCATAAATGAGTATTGGTTCTTCTAGTTCAGAAGACAAATAATTTACTGGTTAAATATATTCAGCGAAGTTTAGCCATGTGAAAGATTTTTCCAGTGGCCTCTGGGTCTTGAAGGAAGGATAAAAACTGACTGGTACAGATTCAAGGAATTCATTGTGCTGCAAATGACAGGAGCATTTGCTATGAAAGGAGGAAAACAAAAGGCTATTTCCGTTCTTTTTATACTGGAAAAAATATTTTAATGTATTCATGGAGTAGAATATATTGTGAAAGGAACGTGCCTTTATGGTCTCTCCATTGGCAACGCACTTGTGATTATTCACTCCTGACACTGAGCCCATTAACCTGGGGAAATTTAATCTAATGCCATAGTAATGTTGCTATTTTTCCACTCTGAAGTGTAAATAATTTGAAAAAAAACCCACCCAGCTTTTTAGAATGAAACATCCCAAGTGATGTATTCAGTCAGTTAAGTAGTCAGTTTGACTCTTCCTTTGTACTGCAGAAGCAAGAGGGTTGAGTTTAAAAAAAGAGTGAAAACCAAAACACTACTAAATAAATCATGGAACACCATCCATTGTAACTACGTATCTCGGCAAGATAAACTGTTTCTATCTCGGCAAGATAAACTGTTTCTGAATATACTGGGTTGGAGGTGTCTCCCTTTCAGTCTGTGAAAGGGCATTGCATGTGCATACTGAAAGAGGACATTTAAGACAACTTTGATGCCCCTTGAACTTCGTGTGTTTCGAGCGAAGGATGAAGATGAGGTATTTGGATGTCTCTGTCCTCCTTGAAGAGTCTTTCTGTGTCCTCTGACCCCAGGTACAGCGCAACAGATTTAGACGGTGTGATTGCTCCCAAGAAGTGGTGGCAGCAGTGGTGAATCCAACCACCGTAGAACAGCAGGGACAAATGCAATCTGCTTTCCATTTCTTGAAATGCACATGGGAAAGAAGAGCGGTATAAAATGTACACCCTCCCCGCCCCAGGCCTCTTGAGCTCAGCTGCATTGAAGAGACCTGCAGAGCCTCATTCTCTCCATCAGACTTAGGGGGTCCTGCAGAGTTAGGCCATCATCTTCATTTTCATGGATGAAGAGTGAGGCCATCACCTTCCATCTGCCCAGGTGGTGAGCGGTATGCAGAAGGGCTATCCCCTGCGTGAGGGAGGGCTGCGTGTACGTGGTTATCTCCAAACACTTCTGATCAAGCTAATGGCAAACCGACCTGGATGTGTCAACAAGAAATTCTCCCAAGCGATTTAGCCCGGTGGGTGTATTGCTGCCAAGATTCAAGTCAGTAACTTGGCATCTCACGTATCTCCGTGTGGAATTACACCAGCTCCTTCGTGGAGGAAGGGAGCTGAGGTGGCTCCAGCCTCAGACCCCCAAACCCAAAGGACATGCTTCTTCTAAACCCCGGGGTAGGGAAGTTGCTGCGTACTGTGATGTACACGCAATATGCAAACCCAAGGCTGATGGTTGGTGTCACGACGGTCCAGAGAACAAACCATATGTGACGAAGGTAAAGGTGCTCAGGCCTGTCATGCGGTGAGGACAGCCAACACCTCTCTGCCTCTTAAAAGTAGTATGCTTGTGTGCCAACTAAACATGCAAAACCCAGCATATATAAAAGCATTATAATGTTTAGATTCCTAAGACATGGATTTCTCCCCTAAAATGCATCAGAGAAGTGATTCATAAATAAAAGGGTGACTGCTATACATGGGCCAAACACAGCCAAGTGCATCTGAGACCTGGAGAGCAGTGATAATAACTCGTTGGAAAACATCGGCTGCACCGTGAAAAGAGACATCAGAAACACACCACATTTCTAAGAGACCTTGCAGCTGAGGAAGCATCTGTCTTTTTAAAACCTCATTACTGTAGACTACAAGGGCTCCAGCACACAAACCACAAATTACATCAGGTGAGTAAGTTACCATACATCAGCTGGTCTATGTGCATGCTCTGAGTGCACAGAAAATACACCGTAATTTGAGTTAACTTAGCCCTCTCTGGTTTTACACTAACCTACGGCAACATGCTGCCTTGCAAAGGACATAGATCGAGAGTGCCTAGATAGATGGTTACCCCAGGGTAGCTGACGTGCAGTAACGTGCCAGGGAAAAGTCACTTTTCGTTATTCTGAGCCGTCCTCAGGCTGGGGACTACAGACTGCAGGTACTTTATTGAGGTACCTTAGCTAAGGAGCCTACATGACCACAGGTTCTCTCTGTCTTTGATGGAGAAAGATTGGGGCCTCCAGAGAACTCCCAATTTAGGCAACTCCAGAAGACATATTAAGGGTATTCCACTGTGTTATAAAAAATATGGCAATTAGTCTCTTCTCCTAATTTAGAGGGAACATGAACAGCTAAATTTTTCAAGCAATGCCATTTTTAAACATCTACAGTTTTAAAAGAGTAAATTCATTTCCAACTTAAAAAGCAAAATTACAGTGTACCCCAGAAAGCATTTTGCATCTTTGCTTAATATATAAAACATCTAACACGGGAAAATAATCTAGCTGCAACAGTAACTGTGAAGTCAATGTGAAACGGCTGCACTATCAGTGACTGTGTTTACCTGGCATGCAGCACAAGTCTGAACAGCTTTTTTGCTCCTCTTCACTACCCTTTGCAACAAATGAACTCACACGTCATTCTAAGGGCACAGACCCCAAAAGTGGAAGGGCATGAATACTGATACTAGAGCTTCAGAAAGACAAAGAAAAGATGCTGGTGCTTGATTTGGGGAAAATACTTATGTTTTCCTACAAACTGCAAGAAGTCAGCCTTGTCACTGTGATCTGGGAGGGTGACAAGCAAGATGGACAAAGCGTCATCTTCCTCATATCAGCGTGGTGTTGTGAAGATGAGTTCACTGGTGTGTCCAAAGCACTCAGATACTACCATCAAGACTACAATAGATCATTATTTCTGTATTAAGGGTACGTTGTGAGCAAAGTCTGGATGATGTACACAAAATAAGGCAGGAAAGTCACCAACTGAATGAAAAGCAAGATGGAATTTGCCCTTGCAATTAGTTCTGTGAGCTCTGTGCACTGAATGAGTTCTTTGGAGAAAATAGCCTATGAAATGTAACTAAAGACAACATCATACTTCATATGCACAAACGGACCGTATTATGCTTGCAGGTCTGACACTACCTGTCTCCTTGTGCAAACTTTCCCACTGCAGCCGTCTTTTAACATAGATTCTTTACACGTGGGTCTATTGGGTGTCTGACGTGGTTTGCTTCAGGGCTTCTAGCTCCTATGTTTTCTCTGTGAGAATTCTTACCATGGGTATTAATACCCTGTAGCAATTCTCCAAGAGTTAGATCAAAAGGTAATGGAAGACAATAGGAGTCTTCTCATGGGCTTTTGTGTCTATAAATGCCCATGGTATCAATCTTAAAATGGATTCCTTTCCTCCTCCTGTCTGGAAGGAAATCTTGGTTGCCATGTAAGTCTACACTGTACATTTAATATTTTAATCCACTTTCCTTGGCCTCTCAGTGAGTTCATATTTTCTTTTTAAAAAAAATTCCTAAGATAATGGCACCATGTCTGGCACAGTGGAGAGAGACTCAAAACTACATTTGCATTAAATTTGGAAAATATATAGCCTCTTCCCCATACCTCAACCAAAACATTTGGTTAATCTGAACTATTTGTTTCTGTTTGTTCTCATTTTGACAAAAATCTAATATTAATTTGGTAATTACTTAAACTAATATAGTGTTTCCTGTACCTTGGTCACCAAATCAGAAAAATCCAATATTCAAAGGCTCTGTTCACTGCTTGTTTTCCACGTTGCCATCCTACATCAGTCACTCTTCTACCTCAACATACAATACCTGTCACCTATCAGATCCCGGCAGCCTCTCCTTTTCTATTGTCTCTACCTCACACCTTCTTATTGCAACATTTCCATTACAGCAACTACTTAACTTTGCGAGAGTGGTATGGGGCTGATGCAGTACCACATTCATTTGCATTATGTTCTGTGAAAAGTGGTTGCTATGAAAATTATCATGTCATAAACGGGAAGAGCATGGCTCAAGGTGAAAAATATACAGCAGAAGTGGATGTGTTCTTGAAACCTCTCTCTTTATTACTGTTGAAAGGTCACACACAAAAGCATGTAATGTGCAGAACATAAAGGTGAAGTGCACTGTATCTTAAAATGACCCTAAACAACAGGAAGATAATGCTATATGTATAATAAAACAATAATAATATCTTAAAGGCCTCCGGAAGAAATGTTCGCTATTTTCCTTTATCTGACAGTTACACAAAAAAAGTAGTAACAAAGATGTATGATAAAACAGATTGACAGCCTACTGTTAACGTGTATTGAGAGGTAACCATAAGTGGGACTGAACAAAGGCATCTAAGACAAAGAAACAAATTACACCAAATTAGAAGAGAGGAAGAGGGAGAAAGAGTTGCAATAGGGGGATATCCCAAAATGCCACTGATTTCCATGGACATGTGAGCACCAAACGCAGCTGTCCAGAACTCCTTCGCTCCATGAGTGAGGTCTGCTTGAGCAGACCTGCTACCTCTGATGCTACTTCAGTACTTTACTGCATCCTTACGTAGTTCATTGACAAACCCGCACCAGGCCTTGATCTTTTAATCCACTCCAGGATGTATAAGAGATTTAAATGCTTCCTATTTTTAAAACTCTACACGTTTCTCCAAAGATAGATTCTCTAGAAGTGGATGAATTGATCCAAGACCATTCAGATGCTATGAACAAAAGGAGTACAGCATTAATTTACAGTCATATAACGACTGCATTATAGGATGTGTGTGTGGAGTCACATGCATCAACAGTTCAGGTGAGCCTGGTATGGAGGAGAGAAGCCAGGCTGCCTATCTACAGCCCAGGACCACTGACTCCAAAATAGTGTCTTGGGAAGAGTTAGGGCCCAAAGGCTGTATTAACATCTGCATCTTAGGTGGACAGATGGACCGATCCCTGTCTTAGAGACACAAATGCCATTCTGAGATCTCAAACACAGCACAGTTTTTGCATGAAGTTTCATTTTTTTTGTCTTTTGCTGCAAGGGCTGCATTTTGGCCCAAAGTTGCTCCAAGTCCTCTCAGTGACCCCACAGGGATGTGCTCATCCTCTCTACATAAGCTGCTGGCTTCTGGTGGCCCTCTCCCCCACACCACTGTGCTGACGGCACAGGGATAGCAGCCTACGTATTGTTCCTAAACGAAGCCCACAAGGCTTGATGTAATTAGCAACCAAATTACCTATTTGCAGTTGAACTGAAACCAGCTGTAGTTAAGCAGAAAAGTGAAATGCAGAGGATTCATCACTGCCTGCAGTGGTAAGAGGGATCAAACGGATGACTCAGTAGAAGAAGTGTTTACTTATATGTTGAATTGATAACACTTAACAACTGAATTTGCTTGTTCATTTTTAGAAGATTGAGATGGGTGCCTGACTTCAGAAGTTTCCCTGATGCCAGAACCTACTCCCTGTAGGGAAGCACCAGAGCTCCAGAGAAACCTGCAGGTAAGTCCTTTGTAAGTGACGGTCTGTTTTGGACAACATCTTTCATCAGTGCTAAAGCTGAGTGGGATTTAATTCCACAGCAAGATCAGGTTGTGAGTGAATTTGTGACGGAGTATGCAGCCAGCCTAAGGAAGCTATTAGGACCCGTGACCTTGAGCTCAATCTAGAGGGCTCTTTGTGGGACCACTTTGCCTGCAGGCAGTACAATAAAAGTGTTCAGCAAGCTTGCCTACAGAGGGAATCCGACATACCAATCAGTGCTTCAGAGATTGATTTCAAGCAAAATAGCAGTGAAGGACACTTGTGCTAATAAAGCAAGCCTGGAAGGGTAGGAAGACATCATGTCCAGCAAAGGATGGTCCGTTTCCCTCTGAAACTTTCGGGCAGTCTTTCATCTATGTCCAAAACATGAAATTGGGCATAGCTATGGATAGAGCTATATATAAACCCAACTTCACAACTAGGAGCAAGGGAGGAAAGCCAGTGGAGGTGGTGCTGCTTGGAATACTGGGGAGGTGCGCTCTGCTGCAAGCCGGTTGTCCACGAGCAGGAAACGTGAGAGCATCATCTGAGTCACCACGGAGCTGGGAATTGCTCTCCAGGGCCAGTAAATTCACTGCAGCACAGCTGAGAGAAAAGGGCTGGAGCACTGACTGCTACGTACACCATGCTCTGGAGGCAACAGCTCCAGTCAAACTGAAACACTGCCGCTGAACCAGGCTACTGCCGAGCAGCGTGAGCGCAGGCCCAGTAGCAAATCCACTAAGGGATCAACTGCAGACCGTAGGAATTACTAAGGAAAGACTGGTCAGCGAGAAGGGCCGATTGCCGAAATAGTTTAACTCACAGCCTATCTGATACCACCTGCATCCCAGGGGGGCTATACAAGAATGGCTGCTCCATGGACAAGTTGTCTCTGAGATTGGATACGGCACCTCAAATACCTCCACCCCCTCTTTTCTCTGTGATAGAACAGGTTTCATTTCAGGTAGAGGTTCTGCTGCCGGTAACACCCAGCCTGTGCAGTCCTGGGCTTCCCAGCACACACGTTTGACCTGCGATAGGAGTGGGCAAGTGATCGTATTTCTGTTGAAGGAGCCAAAGCAGACGAGATGAGGTTCATGCTGGTTTTACGCCAGCTTTATTGCAGCAGTGGGATTACAGACAATACCTGATTCAGCAGAAAACCTTATGCTATAATCTATCAAAAAATTTTCAAATAAATTTGAACTATGAGAATCAGTTTGTATTGAATCAGCACTTTGCATCACTTGCCTGTGGCATTTTGGATCCAATACCGAGAGCCTTAGTGCCAGATTTACTGTATCGATGAACCACAACCTCAGCTTCTGTCAAACAGGGCAAAAGCAGGAGGGAAAGGCTTTATTTCAAGCATCTATGGAACATTTAGCGACAAAAAAGAACATTTGGATGGGAGAGAAGAATAAAAAGAAACAAGGAGGCTCATGGCATCTTCTAAAACATCCGAGTATTATCAAAGATGTGATTTCTGAATAATTCAGTGTTGTAGTGATCAGCAGCAGTGCTATAGCTCTGAAGCCAAAACAAGATTTCATTACACCTTAATAACATGTAGTCTTTAGGCTGCAATATTCATCAGATCAATACTTTTATTTCTATCAGGACATTGTACATTTGTTTTGTTACCCCTCTAGTATCTCCAGAGAGTCTGTTGTTTTACACAAATAGAGTCAGCCTGGTTACTCTGTTATTATAATGAATTTTTCTGAAAGAGTCACAAAGCACTCAGAAAATTGCAAACTACACTTTTAGCCAGCATGGTTTCTAGCAGTTTTAATAAATGTTTTAAAAAAACAAACCACCCTGACAGTAAACAATTGTGTTTATCCCCTGCCTGCAAGGATCTGCCTGCTCTTCAGACAATCAATTTCTTCAAATTACTAATAACAGTTTTAAGAGCAAGCAAGGCTCCCAGTACCTGCAATTCAACAGTTGGAAATAAGCTATAATTTGCATTAAAAATAAAGCCAGTCATGCCCTAATAGCTTGGACATTGCAAGCTGCAAAATAAGATGCACTAACTACCTAGGCTTATGACACAGTGCTCCTGTGGCATCCAGCACTCCAATTAAAAGTGTGTCAGCACTTCTTTTATAAAACTCTATTTCTGAGGGCTTTATACCAGCTGCTTAACTTCATGTAGCATAAATGTTCACAGTCCAGCAGCAAAGATATTATGTGCAAATTGCCCCTGCTGTGTAGAAAATAAGCCCGGAGAACCCAAACCGTGAAATACAGTAAAATGCGAGATACCTCTGTTATTTATATACCCCCAGTCTCATCTATACATTCTGCAGTAAGTTTTCTGCGATGAGGAGTGTGTAGGGGCCCCAGAGACTAATGTGGATCCCATGTAAAAGCTAAGTGGGGACTGAGCTGATGCTGGATGTAGCACAAATGCTTCTGCACCCTTCAGCAACGGGACACCAGCAGCAGCTGGGACACCCAAACCCTCAAAGAGGTTTTAGGGAGGGCTGAAATTCCTGCTTATTCTCTCTCTGCAGTACCATGTAGAGGAAAACTCCATGTGAGGAGCCAGATAAACTCTTCAGACCAAGACATAACTCCTATAGTTTTTGATTCATGGCATATCAGTCCATTTAGGAGGCAGCTGAAGAACGTTTTTACCTTTGTGCTCTTCTATCTAATCAGAAAAATTTGACCCTACATATAAAATCAGTAAAAATAATTTACAACACTGCAAAAGAAAAAAAATAATTAAATTTTAAAACAAAACAGACTCAAACAAACAATTTAGGTCCAAAATGTAACCTACTGTGTATGTCTTTATATTTAATACGATGGTCAGTGTGCTCATTATTCAAATAGCTTTCCTTTTTCATTTAACTATCCTCTTTGTGTCTGATGAAATTTTATCAAGGCAAAACATTGCCTACCAGTTCCAACAGAAGATTTGATTTAAACACTTTTTCTTTGCTCTGTCACAGCAGTGATTCATCCAACAAAACACTGGTGGGATCACATATGGTGCAGATGCTCTGCAAAGTTAAAATACTATCAAGATCATTAATCTGAGCAGCTCCAGTAATCTGAGTTACATTTCATTTGGTAATCAACAGCAAGATGTGAAAACTGTTCTCCCTCTCGTGCCACATGCTGTTGGCCGCCCATCAGCTGCTGCGTAACTTGACCGGGCTGAGCCAAAGCCAAAGCGCATCCCTACGTGCCAGCTGAACACATGCGAGAGACACGTATGATATGCACCAAGATGCGTGTCGGGACAGCGGTATCCCTTCTAATAGCTGAAGGTGGAAGATAATTCTTACCAGGAGCAGGAGAGAATCTAGTATTTCAACCGTTTTTTCCCACTCAAGGCAATGAAACGTAAACTCCAAGGCAAACTATAAGATTTTGGTGAATGTGTGGCAGTAGCATCTAGTCCCCCCACTGCCTAAATCTCTCCTCCTAAAGTAGCTTCAGATACGTTGAGGAATAACACTCTAATCCTTTCCTACAAAATTATTATTCATACTATGCAATAACTGCGGTCCGTGGCTGTCCCTCAGAATACTGGAAGTATCAAATTATTCATAAAGACAGATTTAATATGGTTATCACTGCACTACGGCAGACTAGCTCATGGGAGAAAGTACTAGCTGCTATTTGCATGTAGGTGACCCATCCGATGCTCTTTACAGTCATATTGTTTTAAGCTATCATGTCTGATGGCTGCCACGTCTAATTTTTCCCCAAACTTACCAAGTTCTACTAAAATGAGAGTCAGCATGAGCTCCTGGCACAGGGCTGGGAATGGGAAGACCTGGTTTCTACGGCTGTACCTGTCACTGCCATGCGTGTCACTGGGATGGTCCCTTCCCTCCACCCGTTATCTCGCCAACTGGAAGATTTGGGAGGAAACAGTCCTCCTGCAAAGGACCCGGGAAGATGAACACGCAGGCTGCTTTAGGGACGTCATTAATGTTATTCTGCCAATCAGCTGCAATTAGGAGTGATTAGTGCTGCCTAGTGCAAACCACTCTGGAACTGGAGAGTACTGATGTAAATCAAACACCCCGATTCAGCGCCGTTATTATCAACAGGAATCTTATCACGGACATCAAAGGACTGGGGACATGCCCGGTCACATTCAGACTCCTCATCTTTGTGCAGATGTACATATTTTATTATTTAAAACTAGGAACGGTTAAATGTTTATTTAAGGCACAAAGGAGAGATCATTATCACTCTATTTTATAACACAGTATTCATAATGCTTCTCTTTATGGCTCATTCCCTAGAATGAACTGGTTTTCAAATGAGAAATGGGCATTCGGGGTTTTGTGGCATAAAGGACAATCCTGACTCATTTATTCTTCACATGGCCCAAGCCTTTTCCGTGGGTTTTGTATAGCTGGGCAGAACCGGATTAAAACATTTTTACTAGAAAAAGTGCTGGTGACCATCACTTTGACTTCAGCTGTCAAAGGGTCACCGTGGCATTTGGGTATTTAAGAATATTCCTAGTCCCATTATGTATAAAACCAGAACCCTTTCATAGGTGCAGTACAGCATAGAAGTGCAGTCCTTGTTATACGGTTAGCGGCCGCTGCTGCCGATTTTCATTATTTAATTTGAAATTGCAAGCCCTGGTGCAAAAATAAGGCTTCTAGCACCTTTACCTTTTCGCAAAGCTGTTGACATTGTTATTTATTAAATCCCATGCTTTCATGCTACTAAAATCTATTGTTTTCAGTTTAAGTATAAAAACTCTACATTTTCTGTATGCTAATTTATTTATACAAGATGTGTATGCATTAGATCTGCGATGAGACTATTAGTAACACACGAACTAGGCTATGTCTATTCTGAACGTTTAAATATTCAACTCCAAATGATGCTCAAAGATTTAAAGCTCAAAACATATTCAGTCCTTTTCATCATAAAACTCTTTTGCACTGATGATTTTACAGAGCTTTGCTTGTATGCAGGCACTTAGTGGAAGACCAATTGCATAACCTTGTTCCCCTTAAAAGCATTCCTGAGGCTAAAGAAGACTTTACCAGCAACACCACCACCCATCAGTTATCTATGCTGTAGTGTAAACAATGAAATTCTTATTATGTACTCAGAATTCACAGAGCCATTTCCATGGTAACTCTGTTTTCATGTCATATCTTTAATGAATAGGTAATGAAAGAAATGCTGCATTTACAACTTCATTACTAGTAAAAAAAATGCAGCAGTAAATTTGAATTATAGTAGCTGTCATTTTTAGAACATGCTGAAGATCATGCAGGAATTTCAAGGCTGTCATTTTGAAGTGACAAAGTAAATACAAGCAGAAAAATATACCAGGCACTCTTGGTTTTAATTCCACTCTTCAGTTTGTTCTGCTATTCATAATTTTCTGATACAGAGTAAAAGCTAAGTAATAAAACAAGGTCATCTTGGGATGATGGGGCAGGCATAGTTGGAGACAAGTTGTGTACTTGTGAACACGTGTACCAGCGCTAGTGAATTTTAATGACTTGATCCATCATATTTTAATTACATAAATCAATGAAGTGCTGACTTCTATAGGTATTACTTTCTGGAGAGATACAAAATGCATCACGGGCTGGAGATGATGTTTACCTGTGGGAAAGGACTGAAAGCGATTTTGACTGGTACGATAGACAGGGAAGGAGATAATCGGAGCCAGCCAGGTGAGTCAGGCAGAGGAAGACTGCAGCGTAAACCCCACCGATATTGTAGCCACTCCATTGAGTTACAACACGAAGTAAATCAATGAGCCAATCCAACAGGAGCCGCCAGCTCGACAGGCGGGTGATGCAGGGTCTGGCTCACGGGAACGTGCGACTATTTGAATGCAAGACACGGAGCGAAGTAACTTTCCTTATTTAAAATTTCTGCAGACTTACAGACTAAACCTCTCCATTGCCCCTCCTCACCAAGAGCAGAACTGCAGCATGTTTGAGAAAGATGCTCAAATCTTCCTTCTTGTAGGCATGCAAATGGTGCTGCAGGGCAGGAGCGAGCGCCGTGCTACGTCACGAGCCACACACCAGCCTCCGCGGGTGCTGAACCTCCTCCCTCCCGTCACAGGCTTCAGGAGAGTAACCCAGAGTCACAGCTCCACCACAACTCCCTGATGTATCGTTTATGAAGTCTCCCATTTCTTATTTCCCATGTGAATACATGGGAATTTGTGTCCATTAAAAGGCTCAGAGCCCACAGAGCAAACAAGGACCTCCAGAAAGTGCCTGAATCCAGTACCAAGCTCAACGGCCTTGGGTTGACTTATGAACACTGGAGTTGGCCTGGGCACAATATTCCTTAACTGTGTCTTGGACACAGATGTCATTCCAGCAGGGAATGACATTCCAGGCTTGGGCAGATGCACGAGGAGCATTCGGGACCAGGGAGAGGATTTGATGTCCCTGAGGAGTGCCCGGAGGCTCCAGAGCACACACCGACAGATACCACCGAGAAACTCATCTCCCCATGGCAGGGGAGACAGGGCCACGGGCTCTTGCAGAGTGAGTCAGGGCTCCCCACTCCTCCCCACAGCCTGGGAAGCTCCTCCGGACGGAAAAGGCAGATGGTCGCAGCCCTCTGAAGCATCGCCCGCGCTCCCCGCAAGGATGGTCGATGTGGATTCACCACCACCTTCCTGCCCCGCCAGCCAGGGACCAAAACTATGACAGATACATGTGAGCAAGGGAAATACCATTACGGCCCCCCTTCCCCGCACACACGGGCACAGGACACAACGCAGCCCTTTCTTTGCAGCCAGCAGAGGAAACAACACAGCCCTTCCTTCACCCGCAGCTCCCAGCGGTCCCTCGGCATGGACTGAGCCTTGCATCCATCACACAGGGCTTCGGATCTGCCAAAGAACCATTCACAGGGCTTCAGCCAAGCTTTTCCAGCTCTCGCTTGGGCAAATCTTCCACGAAACAAACTGAAGGGCAAAAACACACACTCAAAAACTCCCCAAAGCCAAGGAAAATAAGATTGTGGAACGACAGCCCTGAGAGGAGCCCAAAAGCATGGGCAGGTAGCAGGGTAAATTGGTGCTCATCCACTGCAAGTTTTCATTTATTAAAATTCAGATAATTTTAAATGAAATCTTTCCAATGGGGACAGAATAACCAAGCGTATTAAACACTGTTGTTGCTTCAGAGCTGCTGGGAAAGAGGTGTGTGTGTTTGGGATGTGTGTTTGTCTGCAAAGAAAATTTGTTAGTTCTTGAAAGCAGTGATTTGGGAGAAACTAGCAACGGTGCAAAGTCATTATAGATGGAGGCCGGAGACGTTGCAGAGATTGAACTTGTTACAGGAATATTTTATAGCCCACCTGACCAAAACTGAACAACTGGACTGTGAAATGATTGAGCAAATAAAAAAAAGCAGTAAAAATGCTGGAGTGATAGTAATGGAAGATTTTTAACTACCAGAGCATAGGCTGGAGTCCATTAAGTGCATGAAATAAGGCCGGAGGTATGCGAGAATGTGTGGCTCACAGTGGATTTGTTTTTTAAAGAACTCATTAAGTGCCCCAGCAGCAGTTATCTGGGTATTAAATAATACAGAGAATAAATATATCTGCCCCAACAGTACTAAACTGAGTATTATTAAGAGCTGATGTAAAGGACTGTACACATGAACTACATGAAAACAAACCCCATCCTGAGCCCAGAGCCCCCAGGAACATTTCTGGGCACCGTCTCCACATCCCTTCTCCATAACTATTGGCACACAAGCACCAGCGTCTCTTCTCCTAGCATCGTCCTGCGAGGGCTGTTGTGAACCGGAGCCCTGGGACATGCTGTAACACCAGGGCTAGAGATGGAGGACAGCAATAACAGTTAGAGGGGCAACTAAGCAAATGCGAAGGAAATTTTTCATTTAATTAATTTTTTGAATCTTTTTTACTAGTTACATAAACATTTCACACCCATTGTAGATGTTCTGATTTGTCATCTCAGGATTTACCAGAAAAAAAGAGGAAGAAGTATACTGAAATACTGGCATCGTTTTGAGGTAATAGAGTGGTGAACAGTGACTTAAGGACTCAGGATCTGTTCCTGCAAGACTGATGCTGACAAACTGTTCTCAGTGTATGACCAGTCTTCCACCTCATCACCTCAAATATTCTGGAAAACCCTTCCCAGCTAAATTTTCAGTTCTGCCTAGCAAACAACTGCTTTTATATGCTTGAATTCCCAGTGACTCATCACTACAGATTTATGGAACTTGGGAAAACTGATGATGCTTCACCTTTAGAAAATGATTCTACTTTTTTTGGGGGGGCCCATTTGTAAATTAAAATCTACTTGATGTAAAATGTCAATCTCATTTAAGCCCCTAATCCCTAAAGAGACCTAGGGAATAGAGCTATTTTCACCTGGAAAGTAGGGAAACATTTTGAGTTATTAGAGGTGGAATTATTTTAAACATCTGCGAGATATACAAGGCTCTCAGCATGTGTTACTGCTTCCATGCAATGTCTGGCAAATGTTACAGGCACCACTCCTCCTAACTTATGCTTTCATTGAAAAAAAAAAAGGAAAGAAAAAGAAAACCTGGAGGTTTTGAGGGCAGACTGCATGCTGCGTGGGACCCGGGACCTGCCCTGCCTCGGGATGCTGCAGGAACGGCTGCACCTCCAGCAACGCAGCCCTGGGAATGGTCTGGATGCAGGAGGTATTTTTGGGGGTTGAGGAAGAGCACTGTTAGGTATATATTCCCTGTGCCACCCTAATGTAATTAGTCTTGCTGCCTCCCCTATGTTTTTAGGATTGAACAACCAGTGCTGTTATTAGTCGCCTCTTGATAGTCACCTCAGACTAATGTTCCAGAGACCCTGGGCAAGGCACCCACTCATTCCCTACACACTCCCGCAGCACTGACAGCAAGCGATGGGCTTTCCTACCACGGGAAGGGGGCAAAATCCACCACTCAAAGAGTAAAAGGGACACTGGGATGGGATGAGGCTGTTAAGTCTCTGCTTAACACCAAATAATCTGATAAAGCAATGTCTTATAAACGGTTATATTTCCCCCTCCTGCTGCTCCTGCTGAAAGGCACATCGGGTCTCTGAAGGCTGGGAATCCAACTGTGATCAGAAAATTTATTAATGGTCACTTTATATCCATTTGTTTCTGTGTCAACATTGTCTATTAGCTCTTTTTCCCTCACTTCTGTTTGCTCCCTTGGCATTTATCAGTGAAAGATCATACCCTATCTCAGCATTTATTTTGCTGCCCTAAATGATCCAGGCTCTTGTATCCTCCCCTTAAATCCGGGCTCCCAGCGCTGGGGCCAGCCACGGGTGCAGCTGCTTCTCCCCAGCTGTTCGCACCGAGCGGATCTCAAGCGGGATCAGAGCCACACACGGCAGCTCAGCAGAAGCATCAGGATGCCTGCAGACAGGAATACCTCACTAGCACTACTCAAAATACCTTCACGGCATCACATCATGGCTCAAAATCCTCTGGGATTGCCGAGTATGGCCAGGTTGCTGTGTGACCTACGTGCCCCTAACCTGCGAGCCTCAGCTTATCACAGAAATCGTCACTGTTTGTCCCTAAGGGCATATATTCAATCTTATCCTTTTCTACTATTCCAGTCCCAAATTCCTTGTATGCAACATAGCAAGTTCTTGTACTGATGATGTTTTTAATTTTGTGCTATCTGCAAACTCAGTTACCATGGTCCTCCTCCCCAAGGCCATTACTGGAAATATTACACAAGATAGTGTCAAGACCAGTCTTTGGGGAATGCTATGGGTAACCTCCTTCTAACCTGATGTCTTCCCTGTTAATGCAATCTGTTTTCATTTCCACCTGTTGCTCGTTCCTTATCAACCTTTCAGGTTTTCTACTAATCTCCACTGCCTCTATTTTAACCAATAATCTCCCATGTGGTGCTATACCGAATGCTTTGCTGAAGTCCATAAAGATGAGACCTATTGCATTTTCTTTGTCAAGAAAATCAGAGAAAGATATCAGGTTAGCGTGGCACACGATACCACTGGACAAAAAAATTGTGTGTTATTCTGTTTTCCATTTATATCCTCTTTCGCAAATTATTTAATTTAATTAAAGCTTTTAGTTAGTGTTTTTCTTCAAATAGCATCTGAAGTCTTGTACACTGTTGAGATCAGGCAATCCGGCTTTGGCTGTCGAGAACATTGTTCATCCCCTTGTCGCGCCACTCCCAAGTGCAGGCACTGTGTGTGCTATTCTCCAAACACACAGCGCTGTCTCCAATTAGACAAATGTATTAACCCTTCCTGATGTGGGCACACCGAGCAACTTGAACATTGCTTCTACTTGAGACCAGGTAAATTCTTACAGCTTGATCCCCATAGCCATTCAGCCTCTGACCCATACTATCACCCTTCTTTAAAACCAAGACACAGACACTGATTTTTGGGGTCATACATTGATTATTTCTACCCAACACCTCTGTATAGTCTTCATTACTTGTTCTGTCTTCTTATCCCTAAAAAGCTTTGGTATTTCTTCTATTTTTCCTTGCAAAGTCTATTTTGGCTGAGGTTTTGCCAGCTTACTTTATCCTTACATTTCCTGAATTCCTTCAAGCACCTAACCATATCTTCAGGACCTAAGAGTTTACAAAAACAAGTTATGCATCCTCTGTCTGTGCATCTGTTCCCATCTATAAAGCAATGCAGTTCATTCATTTCTAAAACCATCTGCCTCATTTGATAAGCTCCTGCCATGTGCGAGAGAGTTGAGTCGGCCTCTGTGCCTACTATATCATAACCAGACAGGAACAAGGGGTGCAATAACGGGACCGCAGCCCTAGCACAGGAGTAAATATGTACAGGTTCTGCTGCCTGCCCAGGGTGTCGGGTATTTCCCTACCATGTTAAGACAGTTTTAGTACTATTTTCAAGATGGACCCGCAAGGTCAAGCAATACTTTACTTGTTTTTTATGCGAATTCGTAACAGTTCTTGCTGAAATCCATCGTACTGATGAGACTCACAAGGCTGTCCAGTAAAAAAGCGGTATTTGCACTCCAAGTTTCAATAATGGGATGAAGTAGCATTAGGAAAAGAAAAGGAGACAAAAAAATTAGCTCATCCACCCAAACCACTGTAATACTATAACAAACACTGATCTTTCTCTGCTGAGAACAGAATAATGAAGAGTAACCGGGACTACACAACTACAAAAGATTTCATTCTCTAATTGTCAAAAAGCATTAAACATCAACTATTTATTGTGTAGGAGAGGAAGGGGGAACAGACTTCAGTGCATCCCTTCACCAGAGGTTGTCCCTAATTGTCATGCATAGATTGCAACCAGAGGTTACTGAGCGAAATTTGTTTGCATTTATTAATCAAAAGGAGTCAAAGGCACACAAAGATATCATCAAGGCTCCCTTGTGCTTGGGGAGGCTGACAACTAAAATTCTTGATGAAGTGTTTGCAGAATGTTTGCAATCTGTTCACAGCCTTTTTACTTTGCAGGTGCAAACCTTTCTATCTGTTACATCAAAGAAACAATTGAAAATTAAACATAGTAAACATCGCTGTACAGGTTTTAATCTCCCATTTCTACAGGACAAAGGGAGTGGTATAATTAATTTCAAAGCAATGTTTGAGTTCTTTCAATATTCATTTCTGCACATTAGCATGTCATTAGCTATGTTTTAAACACTGATCCTTATTTCCTTCTCCCACACACCTTTCTTTTAGCCCTTTTGTTAAAAAAAAAATAAATAAATGGGAAAGTTGTACTTCCTGGGAGATGTCTTTCATGCTAAAGCATCCATGCATAGATAATTATCTTACTCAATGAAATAGATTTGGGGAATAATGTATGGCTTTTGAGGTAAAGCCATGCAGCAGAAAATAGATGAAGAGAGATAATTCTTTTCAGTGATGTTAAGAACTTGCAGGGGCAAAGACACTCTCACTGAGTTTTGCTATCATGCCTCGTGAATAATGTATTTTATTATATCCATTGTGGTTATCTTTTAATATGTTAATAGCATTTCTAACACTCTTCCCCCCCTTGTTCTTTTATGTAGTTTTAAAACTCTTTCTTTTATTAAGATGTAACAAATGGAGATGCAATCAATAGATACTTACTCTGTTGGTGACTAACTAGTAAAAGGATTTTCTTGTAAGTTTAATTTTAAACACAGATCTGTTTGAACAATGTCTACAGGGTAATTTCAGCCATCTATCTGCGGCATTTCCTGTAGCATTTCCGAGCTAACTCCTAATAACATCCTCCCCCTTAGGTATATTAATTTTATACATCCTGAACAGGAGATTGAACAGTCCTCGAACAGCCACGCAAGGTCACTGACACTAACAAAAATAGAACCTTTCATTGTGCTTTTATCAAGTCACGCTGGCGTTTATATTAGCCTGTGTGGGCCTGAACAGCACGTATATTTGCTGGAGTTTAATATACAATTGTTTTCAAGAACCATTCAGCTCAATTTGTATTGAAAATATTACTTGGGAAACAATGAGCCTTTCAGACGTTTTGGCTGTCTTTCAGCTAAGGCATGTAATTTCGGTGTTTGTAGTGAGGTATGAAAAGTGCCATAAATGTATACAGGCTGTCAATCACAGGGAAGGGCAGCAAAATCCAAGCTGTCCGGTCCTACGAGGACCACTAATGTGCTTCTGCTGCCCCTCTCATCCATGGCCAACACCACCCCGAAGCACCTAAGCGGGAACTGCCCCGATGGACAATGGACCAGCCTGTACAAAGCCTGCTCGCTAGCCGTGCTCCAGCATGGTGCAGGGGCCACTTCTTCTCCTGTTAAGTGTAGTGGCAAAACCTCCCAAGGGCTGCGGCCGCACACCAATCCGGGCAGGCAACAGTAGCACACTCCCACACCTCTCCTCACCAGTCTTCTCTCACTAAGAATCAGCCTGGGCTTTGAATCTCCACTTCATCTGTGATTACAAATGGACACAGCACTCAGCAAGAGCCCTTAGCTCAGGAACATCTTAATAAGTCTCCAGAAAGGTGGGTGAGTGGATCTATCTGCTGCTTCCCAGTCCTGCCTGTGTTCGGCACACATCTTGTCTCCACCCTCTCCAGAATTACCAAGAGGTGGTCACCAGGAATGGTCCTAGCGCAGCAGAAAGGACAACTTGTTAGGTCTTTATTTGTGAATTGATTCCTTGCATTTATGCAAAGATATGGTGCATGCACCATTAGAGAGTTCTCAGTAACACATATGCTGGTGACGACTATCGAAGGAACACCGCGTAGCACCGACCCTGCAGCCTGACCGCAGCTCACGTGCAGGTGACAACGCAGGCAGTGGCAGTACAGGTCAGAGAGTCGGCAAATTTCCCCAGGGCAGTCAAAGAAAGAGGTGGGTATTTCATAACTACTTAATTACCTGAACATCTTCACTCTCAGGCTTTGCAGCAAGAACAAGAAAATGCACATGAAAATGCTAATTAAGCCTGGATGGAACAAGAGGAGGGATTCAATTGTCAAATGAACCATAAGAATATTGAACTCTCCGAGTCCTCCTGTGCTGTTCACAGGGAGGAAGGAGGGAATAAGTGTTTAACAAGACAAAAATACCTTACTGTGTATCTCTGAGTTTTGTTAAATACTCTAAGTATTCCCATCCTTACTGACACACATGTAGGAAAATTAAATGAGTGAACGGTCCCCTAACAGTTGTTTCCCTATGTCATGAGCAACAGCAAGAATTTTACTTCAAATACATCTATTCCTAAGTATGATGAACCGCAGCTGACTAAATACCTGGGACATACCCATACATAGGTCAATCTGAAGTCTTGCCGCAGTGAATTTTTCAGTCCTTCTCTCTGCTTCTGTCTATAACCTTGCTGAGTTTGCTCATCTTCAGTAAAGTGCAAAATCAAGGACAACAGACTATGTCGCAAAGCTTTGAGTCAGTTCTTATTTTTATCAGAATTGTTCTGCCCAGTCCTCTAAGCAGGATGACCCAGCTGCTCAGAGCACCATCAGAAATCCTCAGACCTGGGCTGTCCCTTGCGGCAGCGTAATCCACTGCAGCTGTGTTTGAATGAGAGCAGAACTTGCCCCAAGGTCCCTTTTCTCCTTCCAGCAGCCTACGTTTCTGCAGGTGACCCTCACCGTGCTTCAGACTCCACGCAATCAAACAGCAGCTTGCTCCAAATGCGGTTCCCGTTTGGACAACACGGGGATGACCCACCGCAGTGACTTCCTCTCTGTGCAAATATAATCTCCAAAACCTGGGTCTGCGTGGGACTCCTCAGCAGTGAAACGAAGAGAGGCGTGCTTGCGAAGGGCAATTTTCAGCAGAAAACATGCAGAAGTGTACAAGTCTGTGTGTATATAGCGATACACAAGTATCTGTATTTGTACACACACATTATCTAACGGAACTGACTTTTTCCACTCAGGGTCAGCACACATTTCACAGACCTATTTGTTTCTCCTGATGTTATAGAACTTAATTACAAAAACTCAATTTTCATACATTCAATTCATTTCCATACCGAGCGGAAGCAAATGAAATTGTCTTTTTTCTTTTTTTTTTTGCACTCAACGGGGTGTCGCTGTGATGAAATGAAATTAAGTATGACATACTTGTGAGAAACACTCAGTTCTTTCAAAACAAAAGGACTGCTTTAGGTTAGAGTTTTAATTGTGTGAGTATGCTCAAAGCCATCTTAACAAGTGTTTCACATGGCCATACTGTCCCATAATTCAAGCTATAAAGTTGCGATAAGAATCTTCCATTTTAATTTACAACAAGAGAGAAAGAAACAACAACAAAAAAAGCTCGATCTCTTGCTGCAAAGCAAATCACTGAAGCACGAACCACTTCTGGAGGGCCCCCGAGCAATCCCCCTCCCTGCTGCCAAACTCCCCTGCCCTTCAGTGGGACGGTACCCGCTGCTGCCGCTTGCCCAGATTATTTTTGTTTCGGCTGCTCTCCCCGATCCCTCAGTACAGTTCCCACACGCTGATAAGGATCATGCTGTTAACAATTCACCCATCCAGGTACATCCCTGCTGTGCACCCAGCTGGATCATTTCAGAAAATGGCAGCTAGGAGCTCTGCTTTCCTGGGCTGGGACTGGGATTAAGACCACAGTTTTATTGTCAGTTCTGGCACTGGCTTTTCCTATAAAACTGGGTGCGACTTTGCACCTGCCCGTGCAACGTAAGGTTTTCTAGGTCATTTGTCCTCTCTTCCTACAATTTATTGCAAAGGGCAGGTTCATCTCCCAGCGTAGTGGTAGTATTAGAGTTACTGATTAATCAGTTAGCCTTGCCCCACCACCTGATGGTTTAGGGACCAGCAAGGGCCAGTGTTGGTGTGGTTCCTTCTGCCCGCTCCCCACAGCTGGAGGTCCCCCCCCATCAATAAGTGGTACAAAGCAATGGTGCACAGGATGGCCGAGCTGATCCAACAGCCAGTCCCATCACTGCACGATGGAGGACATCCTGATCTCGCTCCACCTTTTTCCTGATAATCTAGCAAACCATCAAGGCTCATGATGAGAGCCCACAAGTGGCAGAAGCAGCACCAGATAAGCAAGAAGACTGTGGCCAGGAGCAGAGAGGGGAAATGAGACCATCTCTGTTTTGATGACAGCGAGCCATTCGTCTGGCTCACCAACTATAACTTCACCCAGCACCCACCTGTAGCCCGTTTTCTCATCCCATCCTTATGAAAACTGTCCTCTCAAGAACATACCAGGTTTCTACCTTTGCTGTCATCACTGCTGACACCTGGCCACTCACACTCGCAGCCAGTTCCCCCGAAAAGCACAGCCACATCCCTCTATTCCCATTTGTCTTCTGGATACAGCAGAGAGCTGTTTCTGCTACTCTCCAGAAAGCCTTTGCAACACATCCCTGAGCTGAGCTTCCTTCCTCACTTCCGAAATTTCCAAATGATTTCAAACCCACTTCTCCTTCCTTCCCTTTCCTGGTTTCCCACTAAACACACCGTGAACCAGAGCAACCAGACTGTCCCTATTCTGGTTTACATCACCACCATCTCCGGGTACCATACAGCTCCCCCAGCATCCCTGTGCCTGGCAGCTCCTCCTACCAAACAGGCGAATTTGGATAATGCAGCCAATTACCAGCTGCTTTGTTCTCTCCAAAAAGGCTCCATTTCAGCATGTTATTTCATTCTGTTTCACCTAGAAGTCTCAGATGACTTTGATTACTCATCTGAAGAATAATAAAATAGCTTCTTATCAAGGCTTTAAAAACAATATAGCTTGACACGGTTATTTAAGGTTGAAAAGTTGGAGGGGAGAAATAATTATTTTCAAAAAGAACAGAGCAAAATCTCTTACTACACAGACGCAAGAGAAACACAAGCTACTCCAGAAAGAAAATATCATTGAGACTGGGTTTATAGGAGCTACAGGTTTGTGACTAAAATTAAAATACAGAGAAGAACATTTGATAATAAATGAACTCAAAGACACTGCATAGCAATTAAAACCAATCTATTGAGAAGTGAATCTATGGAAGTGCAATAAGGTGCTACAAAAGTTTATAAAATGGGACATAAATCTAATTAACCTAAGCAGCAGAGACGACCCAGTCTGAACGCAAAGCATTCCCCCTTGCTAGTTCCTCGGTCCCAGAAACACCCAAGAATGCCAGAGAAGAAACTCTTTGGGTGTTGTGGCACTTCTACAGCGGTAGGAAGGGAAATGCTGGAGAACTCGAAGCCAATTTGCTTCTGATGTTAATATAAGGCAGGGACAACTTCTCTGAAGGCCCTAGGATGTAAAATGATTATCAGTGGGCAGAGAGTTTGGCCACTGGCTTTCTGAGCTGTGTGCAGACTCAGAAGCTC
Organism: Balaeniceps rex; assembly: GCA_013401315.1. NCBI lineage: Eukaryota > Metazoa > Chordata > Aves > Pelecaniformes > Balaenicipitidae > Balaeniceps > Balaeniceps rex. The sequence continues at coordinate 100,763 of VYZW01051860.1, forward strand.
CCATACACCTATTTTCCAAAATTATTCTGCACCCCCACGTTACCTTCAGAGGACACAGTGCGCACAGCAAGGTCAGCCGTCTGAACTGCATTCCTAATGCACATCCTCCTTCACGCTCTCTTTTACAAGGATGTAAGCTTATTAATAAAGGTGACGTTACATTACCTTTATACCTGCAAAATTTAGACTGCAGACAAGGTCTTCCCTGAAGGGGCTGAAACGAAGACAGCCAAGAAGACAGCCTAGGAGAGTCTGGGGAACAAGCTGAAATAGGCAAACGTTTGGAAAAAATACCTATTGCTTAGATTAATTTTTTAAAAGACAAACAAATCCTTGAGTCCAATATTTATAAGCGGAGAGTTAAATTTTTGGAGCTCGCAGAGATAACTCACGCAGCTACCAGCGCCAGAGGAGGAGATGGTTACTCACTCCGAAGTGCCTCCAGCACCGTCCTTCCAAAGAGCTGCTAAGCCGAGGGGCTGGTTATGATGGCCTGTTATTTACAGCATAGCAGTCGCCGCATAAACCCCATGGTGGGACTACATTGTTTGTTGCTTTGTTAAGTGCTCTGACATCCAGCGTGAGGAAGGACGTGAATAAATGACAATACAATGCATATGGAAAGGGAGCACAATGGAAGTAGTTTGCAGTTTATTTCTGGAAGTCAATAACTATTCTTTTAGCTGTAATTTTTAGTCTTTATTATTACAAGATACAGTTATGTGTAAGTGGGTGAACAAGGAAGGGCTTCACGTACTGTAATGTAATGATGCTGTCACATTGTCGTAGTATTAATCAGAGGATCTAATTTTATGTGCAGTCCAAACATCAACAAATCTTTTTTAAAGGTATCGATTTTATTGATTTTAAGACATATTGTAGCTCTTGGGACAAAGACAGAGGAAAGCTCTCCTCAGATGTTGCACAGCAAACGAATAGATGTAATTACTACTACCTTGTGTTTATAACACACATTGGCTGTGCTGGTGCTCCACATGAAGTCAGGAGTTCTGGCACTGATTTCCACAGGAGCAGGTTAGAGCTGGCTAAAGGCAGTGTTAGAGTAATATCGATTATTCTACCTGTTAGAGAAAGAAATGAGCAAGCATGGAGCACTACAAGCCACTCTGTGGTGAAAGCTGAAAGCAAATGTGAAGCGGGGCTCGAAGTAATGGCTTTGGTTATTGAGACTCTGGGTCTCTGGGAGCCACCCAGGATCAGTCACTCAAGGTGGGTCTGAATTCCCACGTGTGAACATGTGGAATATACAGCTTTTTTAAAAATTTTCATTAACTTCTTCAGACAAGGACTTCCGCTTACTACTTGATTGTATGATGTCTCACACCAAGACTTCAGCCTATTTGGTGTGCCTAGGGATCACTGCTAATGACAGCGAAAAAATACAAATTAATCTTCCCTTAAAGTTTGATTTAAACAGCTCCTCTTAAAAACATGCAAAAATCACCTGTGTCTAAATGGATAGGTTAGGATAAAGGGTATCTCCCTACTTTTCTACAGAAGGTGAAGTGAAGCCAAAGAGGAGAATTATTTCATAAAGTTCATAAATTGAGGGCCACAGTAAAAAACCTGAAAGTCTCTCTGTTTCTGCAGATTTTTCTAGTTGAGCTCAAGCGCCCCACCCTAAGTACGGTGTTGCGTACATATTGGGAATATAATGTAGTAACTGTAGAAAAAACAGGACTGAGAAATGTTGTTTTGGCTTTAGTGGGAGGACTGACGGTGGAAGGGATGAGGGTAGAGCACACCACAGACTTTCTGAGACATCTTCTCAACCTCCGTTAACGTTTAATAAATCTCTATGTATTTGGACAGAGACAGGCCTTCAGGTTTCTCCTAGGCAAATGTGGTACCATCATGCCATAAAGCCACCCATACTTTCTCCAAGTATTTTCTACAGGACAGACTGTCCAGCCCAAAAATGCTCCAGAGCTTTCTCGCGAGGACACTGACCTAAGAGTGGTTGGTTCAAATTCAATTCATCACGCTGCTTGAGGTGGGATCTCTGATTTCTTAAGAAAGAGTCCTAACTTGGAGGCCTTCAGATGATCCAATTCCTGCCATGGGGGAACTTCCCATCAAAGACTGCTGGGAAAAAGGAAACCACTACCACCGTTCCTTGAAACCTCCTCTCTTTGCTTTTGGCAGTTGCCCCACATCAAATTCAGACATTTTATTTAATGGTGAACTTGCAGTTTTGACCTGAAAAAGTATTTCAGATTTTGTTTTGTTTTTCATTTCGGTGAGAAAACGTTTTCAGTTCAGATTGGAAAGGACTATTAACAGAACTTAACTGCTTTTTTGTTCGTTTGCTGAACTGGCAAACACAATTTTCACACTCTTCTCCTGTGGTCCTGCCACACACTCTGTGCTTGACTCCCCAGACAAACAGTCTTTCCTCCCTAAAATGCTCTCCTGTATATCTGAGGCCAAAACTGTCTATCCCATAAATACTAGGAAGACTTCATGGAAATACTAGTAAGGATGATAATAGAATGAACTTCAGGAGGAACATGATGAGTATTACAGAGAGAAATCTCCTTAACTTTATTAAAGGAAATCACTTCCAATAGATTTTAAGCATAATCCTTCTTGCTATTTTCTAATACTGGTAGGAACCACAGAATCTTTTAGGTTCCTGAGAAGACTTTTGTAAGACTCCTTTTGCCTACAATGTCCTGAAACAGTTCCTGCTGTGGTCTCTCCAAATAGGCTGCTCCATTTCTGACTGTGCTGCTACAAGGTACGAGATGGTAAATCACATAAGCAATTGTTTTGTTGCTCACAAGCGGGTTTTTTTTTAAATTAAAAACTACATAGGTTTAAATGCAATCAAAAATGTCAAAACTTCACAGGATTCACTAAAAAAGACCATGTCTGTCTGGGGTACTTTAAGGACCGCTCCAAATCACAGTCCTGGCTGATATCATACAAATGGCACCTTTTCCATCTCCTTATGCCTTCTCACAGACTACCAGGCTTTCAAGACTCATTCCACTTTCACCCTACTTACACAGACACATCGTGGTCTTCTCCGTGTTCCCTCTTATATCCTTACACCAAGGACAGAAAGTGAGTGCAGGTGGAGGATGGAGTTTACCGCTACCTCTCTTGGCAAGCACTGCTACCACAAAGACTTCCTTTACGCTTTCCCCGTTACTCAGGTCTGCAGTTCACATACTCCATGCAGGGTTTTTCTGAGGTCTACGGTGTAGGTGCATGCAAAGCCAGTGACCATTTTTCACTTCTTACTGTGGCAGAGGAGTTTCTGCAGCAGCATCTGTGGTGTTTCAGAGAAACTTGTGCAAAGGGCTGGCTTGGGGCCGTACACCGAGCGGGATGAAAGGCAGGCACAGAATCACAGAGGCAGGCATTGTGCATAACCTGGCTGGCAGAGGAATAGAACAACTGGGGTATAATAAGATTATTACAGTGCAAAGTTATTCTATTGAGATAAGGAAGAATTTTAATGACTTTTGTAGACGGTATCAAGCCATCGTTAGCCAATCAGCCCGACTTTCTGAGACGGCTGATTTTGCATATGTGGGATTGCTTTGCTTAGAGGCTCCCGGACAGCTCCATGATACCGTGTGACTGAAAGGGGAGATAAATCTCTCAATCTCTATTTTAATTTCAATACAATTGCCTTATTACAGCGTTATGTGAGGAATATGCATGGTACTTCCCAAGGGTTTTGCTTTTCCCAATAGCAAATGTCTCACTCGCTGTTTGGGCAGAACGGTTCTCTTGCTAAATTGCTCACAATGCAAGCTATTATAGAATAGAGGTACCCTGTGGGTATGATTGAAATTTATATGCAAGGAACAATCAAGAATGCCAAGTGCACTGGATAAACTGTAGGTAGGTGGCAGAAGGCAGATAAGCAGCCTAGGAGGTTTAAGTTACAGGATCTTAAGCCATAGAAAGATTCATTCTATAATTTATATTACAACCAGTTTCATTTGTAGAATGAATAATGGAAAGCTCATACAGATAAGTATTTGAGGTCCAATCCTGGGAGGTGTTGAGCACTCAGCTCCCACTGAAGTCAGTGTTCAAGCCAGGCTTTTTAAAATGTATGTCTCTGCAGCAGAGGGGAGCTAACTTGTTGGTTAACAGCCACTGCAGATAATCAAGCCTGAGAAGCAGGGCTCTCACAGTGCTGCTCCTGCCCTCCCAATCTAACACATTTGCTTGCTTTAAAAGAACGCTGCATTTTAAAGATACAAATCACCTCATGAAAAAGAGTGAATGATTTCTTTATTTTAAAAACACCAATAAAAACATTTAAGTGTTGCTATAGGAAACTATCCATCTTCATTTTGCTGAGTAGTCAGGCAAAGATTTATGCATATTCGTATTCACACATAAATACCTCTGTTCAAGTCTAACTCCAAACTAGTAAATCTCCAGCCTTCCCTCCTTTCCCTGATCTCCGACCTTCACAGGTAGAAGGACAACAGCACTAAAAAAGTGATGCACCAAAAGACTGTTTTCTGCCTGTCAGCCTCAGCTGTCACTTCCCTATTTCCCGTGACCAGAGGCAATATTAATGGGCTCACGGGCAACACTTGTCCATGGGTCTGTGGGTCTATGGGGTAGGAGCATGGTAGTAGGTTCTATCTGCATTAAAAAACTATTTTGATTTGTTACATTTGTTTTTCAGCAAGTTAAACTGACAAACGCCTATTTTGCCACAGCTTAAATATTTTCCTCATGACTTGATTCAACTGTCCTGAAAGCATCTCCAACTAAAAGAAGGTATCCAAAATTGTATATCTGTTAAAGAAGATGAAAGAAGGTGAGCACTGAGTTGGAAGTATCTCCTCAAGGTCACAATCATTTTATTTAGACTTGAGTTCTGCTTTATGCAAGCCACCAAAGTTTCGAGGAAATGAAGATATGGGTTTGATTTTCATATCCATACCCATATGTTATTACATAAAGCTGAGAAATATTCATAAGCAGAGTGTGAGAAGTTTAATGTGTTCTTAATAAATAATTATTCATTTAATTACATCATTTGAACGAAACATTGCAATTTCCTTCAAATATGCATTAGGATAATAAAAAAAAGCTTGAGAGGTATCAAAACTCCTGAAGCATAATGCAGTTTTGCCCAGAACTTCATATTCAACATTTACCCTGTGAAACAGCCAGCGATATTTGGAAAAAAACGCTCAGTTTAAATCATGAAGACATTCAGGAGCTGAAATTACACTCTCCCATCTGTGAGCTCCAGCAGCCCCCATCAAAGGGGATATCGGAGGCACTCCAGGAGGGCAGGAGGCAGAAGGGACGATATAAAACTTGTGCTGGAGGGGCCGGTCCCCGGGGCAGAACAAAGGCAGCGGGAGATGCTGCGGGGAGCGAGCGGCAGCCGCAGCATCGAGAGAGCGCGCGAGCGGCGAGCACAGTCCATAAAGCCACAATGAATGGTAATGACAGGCAATAAAATACCCTTTTAAAAATCCAGTAAAGGATAAAGACTGTAGGCTGCAGCATTGACTGGCAATGCTGTAGCTGCAAAACATCGGCAGATTAGCATAAAGCATGGCAAGAAAGTACAACTAAAAATTATTCAGTCATACCAAATGCTTGCAGAGAATCTAGGCCAAGCAAGCAATCAAAATCAAATAGAAACAAGGTATATGTAATCCCACAGTAAAAAGATTGAGCAACAGTACATTGCCAAGACATTTTAATACTCCTTTAGCCCACAATTTTTGAAAACCATTAATAGAGCTATAAAAAGTGAGGAAAGCTGCACAATGCAGTTCAGACTGACACGGGGGTGTAATTCTACACCAGCGTAGCACCAGTGTTAATATAATTTCTCTCATGTTACACAAGAAGCCCAGCAAGAGCATCATAAAACGCAATATGTGTTTTCTCTACTAGCTTAAGTGTCTTTTAGCATAATTATTCCTGATGTTTCAGTTATGGGAAGGAATGCTACCAATCTAAGCAGCAAGAAGGTATTTATTTGCCCTTATGGTGCAATTACATTCTGGAAAATGGCTCTTTTTTTAATTCAATGATCTACTTCTTTTGCGTGTTAGGGGTCATACACTGCTAAGACCACAGTCCTTGCGATTATGCATTTATTCCTTAAAAAAATCAAGTTCTGTAGGCTGAGGTTTTGTTTGTTTGTTTAACTCTCCTGCTTTTCCTCTGTTTTTTTTGCAGCTCATGCAACCCTAGGAGAGTGAGCGATATCTATTTTGGAACGTGGAAAATCATCAAATCATAATTTAAAATTCCAAACACTAAATCTTTGTGCTGAGGATGCTCAAGGCAAAAAGGCCACCGAGTGGCTTTCGCTGTTGAAATCAGAGCTACCAGTTAAGGGAAAAAACTAAAACCCCAACAACCTTTTATTTAATTTTTAATTTCACCAGATTTGAAGCTAAGCATCATGATTCATCCCAGGGGATGTCTCCAAGGAGAGCCAAAACTTTCCGTGCAGGCTCTGCAGTGAGCCTGGCTGACTTGGGACACATCTCCTGCCAGCCAGGCAGCATCGCTGCCCAGCGACTGCTCAATGGTGACAGTGCTCCCTCCCTGGGAAGAGCCACAAATCTTAGCAAATCAGCAAGTTTTAGTAAAAAACTCTCTTCCGTGTGGCTGGATGCCTTGGGAGGGAAACCCCAGCCTCCGCAGATGGGGAGAGGGAAGGAGCCCCTTTATCTGACCCTTCCCGTTGGGGTTGACTTGCCCAACGGAAGAGTCTGGGGAGACCACGCTCTCCAGAGGTGTCAGCTTTGCATGGCCCAAGTGTAATAAATTCTACTAATACAGGGTAACGAATAATAGAAACTAGCACTTTTTGACTTCAGGAGAAAAATGAAACTGCTCAAATGACATTACAGTGATACTGCAAATCCAAGTTCACAGCAACCACTAATCACCCCAAATTATAAAGTATAAAACAGATCACTGAAGCTATGCCTGAAGAAAAGATCATTTTATGCAATAGAGTAACCTGTCAAATGGTGAAAATCATGAATGGAGATTGAAATCTATGTGCACGTCTCTCTGTGGATGTGTACATGAAACAGAGGCAACGGTGTTTGGTACCAGATGCAAACATAAAGTTACTGAGTGAAGAAAGACCCTTCCAGAAAAAAATGCACAAGTTTTGGTAGTTATTTAACATTTCTGACTTCTACTTCCAGTTGCTACAGTAGATCACATTTTCCAGTCAAACACGGTTTCTACCAAAACACAATGATGGGGTGGGAATTCCCCAGCGTTGAGGCCAACTCCTCATCTGGTGAGCCCCAAGCCCCACAGATAAAGAAGGTGAAGACTTTTAAGGAGCAAAGGTGTTTTAGTGTAGCTGGAAAGAGGTAGGACTTTCCCCTTCTGGATCATGTTTTTTGTGCACCGCAAAGATCCTCTGGTGTGTAAAATCCACAATGATAACAAATACATGGCAAGAGCTGCTTTTATTAAACGATTAAATGTTCCAGCTTCTCCCCTGAAACTGTATGCTTCAGCAAGAGGATTTTGAAGGAACATATGCAAATGAAAATAATATTAAAATAATTCCTTAGTGTCCTGCAACCACGTGTAGTTATTTAATACTATTAAATAGCAAACCCTTTTTTAATTTCAATATTTATCTTCAGTTATTCTCAAGGAAAAAAAAAATAAAAGGCGCCTGTACTTGATTCTCTGATTTTATGCAACTGGGTAAAAATTGTGCACTAAGCAAAGAAACTTGTACCTCCCAGCTAAAGCCAAAATCTCCGCAGAAAAGATGGATCTGGTCCAAGGAGCTGTGGGCAGGGAAAGATGGAGGTAGTCCTCTTGGTGGGTCTCCAACTGCCCCATGGCTTGGCCTTGTGGAAAAGACACATGGGGATTGCTTGAACTCGGAGAACCACAAAGGGCACGTTACCAGAGTGCTGGGGGGTTGGAAAGGGCCTTCAGCGGCTCTTGCTGCTCATTTCTTGAGTTTGAGCACAAGCTGAAATGGCACCCAAAGCAAAAACTCCCACCATCAGACTGATACCCCAGGGGTGAGCCCGGCGCTCGTGGCGGTGCTGCAAATACGTGCATCCCCTGAGTTGGCTGTTGTTATCAGCCAGGGCAGCTACGGGCACCCCCGGATGCCTCTCCCTCTGGCTTGCAGGGTGGATAGAAATAAATGTGGGCATAGCAAAAAATACACGTGCTCCTTAACCCAGTTTTGAGGAGCAACTCGGCACCGCCTTCAAAAACCTCCACTTGGCAGCCACAGCTATTCCCAAACTTTGGGTAATGGGCAGGAAAAAAGAGTTTTTCACAGCAAATAGAGGAGTAACGGCGGTCAAAAGAAGGCGTCCAGGCCGTTAGCTTTGAATGGCACGCGGATAATAGGCAGGAGTGCGAGCGGGGAACTCTGTCTCCTTCCCTGACACCGACTGTTCACACTTGTGCAGCACTTCAGCGATGCACTTAGTTCATGCTTTACCTTAAAGTGCTATATTTTAACCAGAGAGGAAATGTGCAGCAGCTTTCATGCTCCTGCTGTGTAACTGTGGGCAAGTGCAGTCTTTTAAATGGCAGTCGCTGCAAGCGAGGAATGTTATTTTTGTGTGGAAAGGCTTTTCTGGCACAGTACTGACAATTAGTGAGGGAGTAACAGAGAATTAAAAGAGGGAACTAAGTCTCCCTTGTCAGACATCTTCCTACTTCTACCTCTTGCAATATGGACACATAACTGTGTCTAGAAATGAAATCTGGGATGGGGGATGTTGGTCACAGAATAAAGTTTTAATAATATGAACCCTGGACACAAGTTAAAAACTTGTAACTTGGATGGTTTTTGCATGCACATGGAGTTGTGGCCATGGTTATGAACACATTTACACAATTGCCAAGAAAACAAAGAAGTTAGGAACTGAAAAAAGAACCCACTCCTTTTTACCATTCAAGGTCTATGAATGAAGTTGGGAATTTGCACTCTACCTTATTCATTAAAATAGAAACTGCCATCACTTTAATGAGCAGCCTGAGGGTGGACAAAGTGCCTTGAATAGCTACGTACCATAGAGAACTTGGCATCCTCACTGAAACATAATGTGGGATTGCAATTGTGGGATTTTTCCAGTGAATACGAAGTGATCAAAGATAACACTGCCCCAAAAGAATTAAAACAGTGCAACATTGCATCAAGTTACAGCCAATGTCAATCATTACATGCCCGAGTGCACAGGATCTTTTAAATAATGTTATAGACATGCTGTGGCATTCAAAATATTCACTGAATTTCAAATTAAAATGCAAAAGCATGTTCCCCGCTCATCTGACCAGAATAGTGAACTCTAGGCACATCTTTCCAAATATTGCTCTAATGCCACATCATTTACTGTCAGCTGGAGGACAGGCTAATTTTATGCAGAGCTGGATGACGGGAGGACAGTCACATTAAACGGATTCCAAAAAAGTTACCTTTGGCTTTGGTCCTGGGAGATGAGAAACTAGCAAAGAGGGAGTTACAAAAGACTGGGGAAGGAGAGGGAAGGAGAGGACTAATTGCAGACTGATCACCTTTCCTACTGTGAAAGAAAAAACCCTTCGCACAATGAAGAACTTGAACTCATCATTGTGTAGATGAGAGTTTCTGGCATATAATGCCAGCCTGAGCTACTTACTGGAAAAAGTGTTGCTTTATTTACATGCTAAAGGGAACCACCTCCTAGCTTTGGGCTGCTGATAAGCAGCCGTGGTGTGGAAGGAAAAAAAAGGGAACAGTATGCCACTCTGGAAAAGGAGAGGGCGGGAGGGAATGGAGTAAAGACACACATCAAAGGAAATATTTATAATATGCCACTACAGTGGGATGAAATGCAGAAGTCTTTTGCAAACATAACAGGGAGCCCAAAGTCATTTCAATTTTTAAAAAGGTCAGTGAGGAAATAGCAGAGAAAAACTTTACTCGAAGCCCAGAAACAGCAATAGAAATATTAGAACATTTAACCTCAAAACCTCTATGAAAACAGCATGCAATTCAGTCTTCAGGTGGAAAGAAAAAAATACCTTTAGCAGTCTATAGAAACCAACCGAGAGCAAGATAATATACATAGTGTACAATTGTAATTAAGTGGAGGATGGAGCAAGCAAATTTAGATCCAATGAAAACATGATCAACAGAAGTGAAGGGAACAAGTACACGTCACCTACTACCATGTTAATTCTGCATAAATTGATCCAATTTTGCTCTAATATCCAACACTGCAAGCTCATGGATTTGCACAAAGTACAGATTAGCCCAGGATCTGGCTCAGAAGCTGACATAAATATCTAAATCTTGAATAATCTCATGGCAGTTAAACCCAGGTTCCCATGTTGGAGCCCTCTGTCAAGCTCTGATGGCCAGAAGCCGTGTTGAGGATCCCACCACCTGACTCCAAGAACCTTCTACCATCTCCTGAGAACAGGGAACATCACCTTTTCTCTTCAAACGCCCATGCCACTTCCAAATCTATGAGTAATACGCAGCCTAATTTTCCTAAATGAATTGTAATTACAGTAATTCATGCCTATAGCTCATGCCCATTTGTGGGAGGTTTTTACTGTGAGAGGCATTGTATCATCTTCTCCGTAGGTCTGCGGTTTGAGAACTGATCTCATAGAGCTCTTATATATCAGCTCTTATGCGATGGCCCTGTTTGAGTATGGTTTTTAATTATCTAATTTCATCATTTATTTTTCTATGAATACAACTGCATTTGGTTGCAAAGGTTGACTGCTCAATGTCTAGAATATGTCTGAATTTGCTCTTTGTTTTAATTGTTTATGTGACAAGGTTTATTTCATAGTATTTGCTGAAGTGAAAAGTATATCACGGACTTAGGTGATTTAAGGCAAATGCTTAATTTAACATTCTTATAAATAAGAAATGGAGCAACGGGAACAAAAAGGTTTTAAATGAGCAAACTGTAGAACTTTTATTTGAAGTGGTGAGGAAGCATGGTCTAATGAGCTGAGCACTGGACAGGGAGCCAGAAACCTTCAAGATCTGTTCCAGATTAGACACTGCTTCAGCCTGTTGTCTCAAGCAAGATATCAAACTCATCCAAGGTTGTCCAGTTCTCTGCCTGACAATACTTAGAAGATCAAAATTTGCTATGTGTTTTGACCATTTAACTTCATGCAACATTTCACATCAACACTATTTTCAGTCTCACAAGAACAGAAAATGTAGTGGGTTGGATCTTCAGCTCCAACATTCATGCAGGCACAGCCTTTGCATTGCTCAGTCCCCCTGCTCTTATGTCTGGGACCACCCCATTTGTACATTCACTAAGGAAAACCAAGCCTCATGGACAGAAGACCTACCTCATCTAGGTAGGGTCCATGCAGGGCAATGGCATGCTGGTTTTACAGCTAAATTGTGCCAGCTATATTCTGCACTAAGACTTGCCACTCACAGACACAGTCATTTAGAGCCAGGATTCCCAAAAAGGCCTAAGGGCTTTGAATGAGTGCACATTACCATCTTCCCAATCGCATGGACTGATACATACTAAGAACCATGGAGAAATAACAAAAAACAGAGAGGAGGAACATAGAAAGCAGAGCTGAAATCATGGTAGCACAAGCAGGAACAAAATGAAACCAAAGATTAGGTCATTAATGCAAAGATCAACAAGCTTTTCAGAGTAGTGTGCTAGACTGCATCTCTCTGCTTTCAATTAGAGGTTACGTGTACTGGCAGGGATTTGGTGGGAGTCAGAAGATAGGGCTTCTCAAAGAAACAAGATGCTGTCAATTAGCTGCTTGGCAATATCTTGCTGCTATGGGAGACAAGGGCTGCCAGTCCCACTTCAGCCTCAAATTCAGTGGGAAATGGGGGCTGTGATCTGTAGCCTCCCCCAGCTGCTGCAGTTCCCAACCCCCAGCCTGTGTGGACCTGCTGCCCACCACTCACCCACCCACCCCTCTCAGCACCTGCACCATAGATTGCTAACCCTCCTGTTAAGGGACCAAAAAGCATACTCGATGTTCAAGTCACCAAAGCAATGATAAAAACAACCACCAAAAAACCTCCAAACCGGAAGTCAAAGAAAATAAACATTCCCCTATACATTCAGAAAGAATGAGTCAGATTCAGTTTCTAAGATCCACAAACCCCAGGATGCCCAGCTGTGCACAGAGGGTTTTCTAAGGAGGTTCCCTGATCACTACCTGGGGACAGAAGAGAGCATTGCAGAAGCAGCTGGAGGGTCATGGGAAAGCTTTCTGGACCCTGAAGCTTCTCCTTTTGCTCTGCCTTTGAGAAAGTAAACACAGACCATACACAGTCAGAAGTTATTTTTAAATTTTCTTAATCTATATTAAGAAGAATAAACTGAATTCTACAAACAAAGCAACGTGAGTTCTTACTTTTATTCCCAATAAACAACGGGTTTTCTATTTAAGTGCTTATATGACTTTACTACACCTCAGGTCACAATTTAATCCCTTTTTAACTTTAATTTAATGCCCAATTTAATCTCAATACAACAGCTAACAATTAAAAGAATGCATGCGGAGCCACTTACTCTTTGATTGTATTGGTCATATATCGACGTCGGATACAGTACTGTTTTCCTGTAGATCATAAAACTTCAGAGCAAAAGATTGCACAGTTCAGAGAAATGTCTACTGTTCTCAGCAGCTTTCAGGATTAGGACTTTAACGAGCCACGACTAGGTACATGCATGTATGCATTGCAAAACCCCTATAGTTTTAATAACTTAATTAGCAAAATGTTCTATAGTGGACATTTTCAATGCATTACTTCAGGTATGACATGCTCTTTTCTATATTTAAATCTTTGTCCAAAAAGCAGAGTCTGTAATAAAACCTTTATACAAACTGACCTCCCACAAACTTTGTATTTTTATGACATACTCTAAACATGCGAACTAACCAAGGGCCAGAGGTCCCAAGCATCAGCGTGCACCATGCAATGCCTTGGCAGAACATGGGAATGGCCACCTGGGCTCAGACCTCGACTCCGTCATTTATTTGCTCTGCTTCCCCCTCTAAGCTAGTGCAAATCCACCGTTTCTAACAGTATAAATGAGGAAAAACATCTCACCCATGTTATGTATTGTAGAGGTGGGAAAGCCACGCTTTGTATAAAAGCAAGCACGGGCTCTGCTCTGTGTTAGCCATGTTTGCAGATTTCCATCCGTTTAAGTGTTCCGTAGATTTTAAACACGTGCATGTGTGTTATACAGCCCAACTACAGCAGGATTATTTCTAATGCACAAGTTTGCCTAGACCTTATTTGTTATGTTCCAGCATTTCTCGGTACAAACCTTAAAACTAAAATAAAATTACATTGCATTTTAAAAATCATACCCTGAGTGATTTTATATAGTAAACTATTTATTTTAAAACAAGATTAAATATTGCACTTCACTGAAATATTTTCTCTTAGCAGAGAGCACTCAGATGGAAAATTTCATACATTTCAACTGATTTTTTGCCTGAATGGTTTTCACATATTTTTCTAAAACCTAGTTGTGTCAAATGATTTATTCTCCTCTAACAATACGGTACAAGTAGCTAGGAAGATGCAAGTGCTGAAATGGTTGACGGCAGTTGGCCAATTAAGTGCTCTACAGTATTCTGATTTTTTTTGTGCTTGCACATACTAATCCTTTTTTTAATGTATTGAGGTTCTATCCAGCAGAAAGAATGAGCTAACTGCAAGGCATGCCACATGAGGAGTTTGAAAATGTACAGCGACATGCTCGTATCCAGGGGAGGTTTAGCCAAGTGTGAAGCATAAAACATATCTAAGAAGAAGCAAAAGCTGAGGGAAGGGAAGGAAGTCTGCCTGGAGCCGCGGGGTGTCCCGGCAAGCAGGGGCAGGCGCTGCGTGTCCTCGCTAGCTGTAGGAGGGCACCAGGCATGGAGGAGACCGGCCAGGAAAGGTGCACTGCTCGGCCACCATCTCGTGCTGACGACGCTGACATCAACTAACGAGGGGCAACCCACGGGAAGTCTCCCTGCTTGCCTGCGGCAGATCATTAGAGGAGGCGGATAGTATTGCTGCCATGTCTCCACGCAGAGCGAGCCAGCTTCACCTAGCACAGCTGTGCTTGTTTCAGACTCCTCTGGTGGTGCTTTTTCTGCTGCCTCATTTATCTCCGGCTCATGAGCTGTTGGGTAGCGCGAATAGGCAAACCTCTTCTTCAGAAACATTGCTCCGTCCCAAGCACAATTTCCTAGTCCCCTGTCTCTGTCTCAAGAAAAAAAGAGACAATACAAAATGTGGCGAACTATTCTTGTCTGTATCAGAGGGGTCTCTTTTATTAAAAAGAAGTGGTAAGAAAGGTGATCCTTGGTTTCAAATGTTGTACAGAAGTAGTAAGAAGTAACACGTATGTACAGTACAGGAGTAGCGACAGCAGCAGACTTTTGTAAGCACTAAGTCTGCTAAAAGCAAAAAAAAAATCTCATTTTATCTGGGATTTTTTCAAAACTTTAACCTTTCTTTTATTAAAATAAAATCAACATTCAAAGTTTTCAGAAAGCTTTCCATTGAATCACACTCTGCTTCCTCTGCAACCTTTTCTTCAGCCTTATTGCTTATCAAGTAACCCCCAAAACATTTGCTAGGTTTCTAGGAAGGAAAAATAAAACTCTAAAATTTCAATTATAAAAACTTAAACTCAGATTTCAGAACCTTCCCACCTGCTGTCCTACTCAAATTGCTCATTAGGGAAGAGACACAAACACTTGTCGAGTACAGGGAAGACACCAAACCTCTGAAGGCCAGTGAGGAAGACAAAACGCTGTGAAGAATGCCAAAGCAACTTACAACCCAGACCAAATTTATTTATTACAGATTACTTTATGTAATTCCTCTCCTGGTGAAGTTATCACTGCCTTCAGCATTGGGTGTCGATGACAGAAGTATTACCACTAGCGCTACATATCAAAACATAGCTATAATTTCTCTCACAGATCTATACCAGTCACAACAGGTTGCTGTGATTTTTCCAGATAAAAACCTGCAAGAAAACTGCTTTTTTCTGGTTAGCCAGCTGGAGTAAAAACAAGTGACAGCCAGAATGAACAGACACTCCTGGCAATTTCAGTGAGAGCCTCTTAATTACAAGTCACAAGAGTAGGGGTCATCTCCTCTGAGACCAGTATATTTAAATGCCTCCCTCTGGGTTACACCATTTCAAGAAAATGTATTTGCTTATTTAGGACTTAAAAAAAACCCCCAGAGTTAGCAAACAGGGTCCCCAGATTTGTTACGGTATACATTTTTGCAAGTTACAACTGCAGCTTCATCACTTTAGAAAAAGTCTGAATTCTAGTTAGTATGTGTAAAAATTAAGGGATATTTGCTAGCATTTAAGGACTAAATGTTGAAGAGCTATGCATAAAATAATGTCACTTCATCACTCTGTTGTTGACATGAGGGCTGATGCTCCTGAAGGGAAATGGCTTTCGGGCTTCGGCATATGTTCACTAGCTGAGGTCCAGCAGACTCCTGTCTTCTCCACGAAGAACTCAAGGGTTGGCCAAGTGAAAGCCTTGCTTGTAATGGGAGGGAGCTGCATGACAATCTACCATTTCCACCTAACTCTCATATAAGCTAATAGACAAGAGAAGGGCAACTGAAAGAGATGTACAAGGTGACACTGCCTTCAAGCTGTCCATGCACATCACACTTTGCTGTCCCCACTGGAGCTGTACCACAGCTCTTGTTGGGATTCTCCCCTTCCACAACCCCACCACGTTCCCAAAGAGAAGCAATGTTCCTAGCATTGCTGATGGACTCAGAGCACAGGCACTTCACCAGCTTTCAGTCTGGTCCTTGTTTGATCAGGTCTAACTGTTAAAATGGAAGAAAAAAGGGAGCAGACATTTTAGCGCTGATGTTGGACTGCAGCCTGAGCAAGGGCAGCGGTGGGAGAAAGCCAGGAAATCTTTGCTGGGAGAGAATGCTCCCAACAGCAAGGAGGACAAGCTTTGTGCTCAGGGGTCCAAATCAGAGCTGGGTGAAAAGTTCATGAAAACAAATTTTCAGTACATTTCACTCATTTTCTCCTGCTCGTTAATCATCCACTGTCACCTCAAGTGTATTCCTTACTTGAACCATAACTGGCTTGCTAGACCAAGACATGGTTCTCTACTTCTGGGTACAGATTTATTAGGATTACAACTTTGTCTGAGTGGCATGATATATGCTACTAAACAAAGGAGAGATGAGAAATAAAGGCTTTGCATACCGAGCATAATACAAAAATATTTTCAGTTAGTACAATAGTGCTGCCCCCCTTTTTGAACATAATTCAGCCAAAATTACATATATGGAAAAACCCAGCATTGCTAAGGATGATTTATTAATTGTATGTAACATGCCTGAAGGCAGACTGGGAATGGAATTCAGATGGATGGACACAGAGGAGGATTAAGCCAATAATGGCAATGCGCAGTGCAACTTCTTCTTAGTCACACACACTCTCATCACATGAAATTATTTTCACAAATGATATTTATACAATAGCAGGAACTGTCCTATAGTTTATCTCTTAAGCATTACAGAAACTGAAATGCTGGCATGATAAAACTTTTATGCTTACCAGAGGCTTTCTGCAAAATTCTTTCATATCAAAATTTGACAACTAAGTGCTCTATTCCTAAATCTGGTCATACAGATGCTCAAGTAATTTGATTGGGAAACTTGCTCTTTACTTAGGTTGAGCAACATCAGGGCTAGATCAGTCCCTTTCCATATTAAAAAGGAAAACAAGGAAGGAGCCAAGGGAAGTAAGAAAAGTCCACAAGAGATCACTCTCTTGTTACCTGAAAATAAATGCTGTGGCTTTGGGGTTTTTTTGCTTTTTTTTCCCCAAGAGATTTAAAACTTTCTGTCATAGGGCTTAATTTAGCTCATGATTTAGGAGTACTGGGAAGAAGTGTTCTGAATTGGTCTGGCTTATCCATTAACCGGCTGTGTCGATATTTCTTGCATTTTCCCTGCATTGGCCATTGCCAGAGATAGGATGCTGGAATAAACAGGCCATGCTCTGGTCCATCAAGGGAACTCTTGTGTTTGCCCAAGGACAAGAAAATCCTCTTACTCAAAGTGGGAGGACAGAGCATGTTGTCAAAAGCTACATGCAAACAACAATTTCAGGGATTAGATCTATTTGTAAAAAAATAGGAACCAAACATAAGCAGGTAGAATTCAGGCATGAGGAAGACTGTTAACTTCGGACATGCACACCTGACCTCTGGCTGGCAGGGTGTGGTATAGGCAGTACTCTATACCCACGTGAAACATCACATGTGAAATGAATCTGATAGATTTACTTGAACCGCAGTGTGTGGAGGTACTCAGCCAGGGCTCACCTCAATGCTTCTGCAGGCAGCTCTGCCACGGCATCCAAAGAGGAGCGAGGATTGGCATGACAGCCATGAACGGCTTGCGAAGTATTTTTAATTTGTAAATAGCAGAAAATCCCAATCGCATTACCAAATGCACAAGCAACTCTGGAAGTCCTACATTAAAGCACCTCGTATCTCTCATCTGGGGTATACACCAACCTGCGAGCCTCGGAAGGGCCGTTACAGCACAGCAGAGACCTCAGCGGTCTGTCCTACCAGCCCCTGCCCCTAACTCAATTTCTAAACAATCTTTCTTCTGACAGGAACGAGGAAAGACCAAAGAGGAATTTCATATTAGTAATTAAACCTGATCAGAAATTCACACTCTTTGATCCTTCCAGGTACACGTACTGGACTATTTCCTTGCAATTAACCTGTTTTGGTGAGGCAGAGGTGGAAGAAAGGCTACAGATGCTGTTAGACAAAGAGCTGGTCCCTGTTACTGTTGCAGATGGTGGAAGCAGAATCCTCTTTCTTTTTACACTATCAATTAAGCAATGTTGCCAAACCCACATCAGCTTCTCAGTCAAACATTTCATTTCTCAGCAGTCTGTGCGAAGTTTGAAAGCTACAGTATGTTCTGCCAGCGTCCTCCAGAAAGCTGCTTTGCATTGTTTTGCTTAAATGGCTACAAAAGTGCTGTCAAAGAGACAGTGTCAACTGCAGCTTTTGTGTTTATGTCTTTTTACTTTTTTTAAAAAAAAAAAAAAGGAAACAAAACCTTTTGGAGTTGAAAGAACTGATTTCTGCTTGTTTTATCAGTCCTTTTTACATTCTTTTGGCAGACATTGGATTTTCCTCTCTGCTATTCACAGTGCAAGCATATTCAATATTGAATAGACCTTTTTGACAGTTTTGAACCTGTTCCATAAGATTCCAAATGCACTGATTCATGGGGACTTGCAAAGTTCCTACAACATTAAAAAAGTCTACCCTGCCTCAAGACTTGTTTTGCATCAGGATAATTTAAAACTTCTGCTCCTTCATCTGTATAATTTCTCAGAGCCAGCAAGAACACTTTCATAAATGATTTGTCTAGCTTACTCACGGAGAGGTATACAACAATAAACACTCACTGTCCAGAAGTCAAGAATATCTAATTATGTGCAACATTATACAGGTTCTTCTTCTTTCAACACCAAAATGGGGGCAAAATACTGGTCTCTGAAAAAATAAAGTCCACCGATTCTTATATTTTAAAGAGTATCGGTAAGAACCCAACATTGAACGCACATGTTCAAACATACATGCTGCATTTCAGTACTACGGTTGCAGATTTTTTTATTAGTCGCACACTCTGTCATATTGGGAGTTTCCCAGCAGCCTGGGGATATTTTCTTCCTTGAGCATCCCCTCCACTCCCCTAACGCTGCTTCTCTGGAAACTAACACCATGGCAGTACTATTACTTATGGTTTAAAACTGCTCCTGTTTTCCTACTTCAGGGGATAATTCCAGCCTGATCTTCACTTTGGAAAAGCAGATGTGAATCTGTGTAAATTAATAAATTCAATGGTGATGATTATGGTAATGTGTTACAAGTCTAAACGTGGAGGAGCTATTCTCAGTCGCTTACAAACACACTGAGTGCTGGTTACATTTTCTATTCCATGGCCAGTGTAAAGGAAAGCAAGCAAGCAGAGGTTCCCAATGTGTTGTCCCTGACAGATCTACTGGAGTCTGCCGACTTCTAATTCCCACATAAAGCAGTTACGTCTACGGTCACTGAGCTTAAATTCAATACACAAGAGGCCACATAGTCTAATGGAAATTTTTTCGGTAGCCCACAAACAAAAAAAAGGATGAAAACTACTGAATACTAAAGCACATACAAGTAGAGCATTAGATCTCTCACATATGTCCTCCCAGAAAAAACCTCCCATAGAAAGCACTAGGAATTAAATCTATAGAAATGTAATACAGCTCTATGGAATTTCCTCTAAAGGCCTATAGAATTTACTACAGCAGGGAGTCCTTTTCAGAGCCGTTTTTTCAGACAACTTGCAGGAGGATATAATTCTAATGAACGTTTTTTTTAAAAAAGTCATAGAATGACAATAATCTTCTATTAAATTATTTTCCATAGGAGTATTGACAGCAATAGCTATTAACGTTATTTTATAAAACTGGAGAGATATATTGACCAGTGGATCCATTCTGCCCCTCTGACACAGAGAACTCAGACAATTTATGTTGCTATTCATTGTCAGGCAGAGGGTTTTGTTCTTTCTTTCTTTTCTAAAAACATCTGGAGTCCCATGAATAATTACTTTAATTAAAATAAGAGACTATTTTATATGCCCTCCTTGGCAAGAACTTTGCCTTCATGCTATCTGGCTAATCCACTATTGCTGCTGTGTAAATACAGCAACGCTCATTGGTCATTTGATACTTTCCATGGATCTTTTATGATTTAAGATACAATCTCCCTTGGGGATTCCCAGCTCTCGGACTTTGTCTGAGCCTCCCCAGGTCACAGAGAAAGGAGCAGTCAGTATAGCAGGGCTGGGCTGGCTCGGCGATGAAGAAGGGACTGATTCCATACCTGTGACAAGCCTGGGGAAAGCACAGGTCGTTGCGTAGCAAGTGAGGTAGAGACACGCAAAGTGAAAAAGGAGACGGAACATCCCTTTCACTTGGAGAAGGCAGAGGGAAACGGCATGGCTGAGGAAATCCCTCTGCCTCTAAGGGAAGGTTTGCACTACTCTAAGACTTGGTCTGAAGGGAAATTGCGACAACAATAAGTATTCAGGGATAACAAGAGATCAGTCCATCTCCCCACCACCAAGGAGACAGAGGGATTTCAAACCAGGAACACCAACAAGGTCAGAAGAAGCTGTGGGAAGACCTACATAGGACTGAAGAAAATTAAAGCCAAGTGGTCTGCTCTGGAAGCTGGTCAGCCCCACAGCAGCGTAGTGCCAGAAGACATCCATCCTGAGATAGACCCTCTGCTTCAGTTAATTAAGTAAACCTCAAGCTTTTCTTCTAAGACCTTATTTTTGTGTTTCAAAAAAGTCCACCCCCATCTTTCTTTATGCCCTTTGCAATGATCCAGTTTATAGAATTTGTTCTACCTTTTCCTTTACTTTTGGGGATACAGTGCTACCCGTAATTTTCCAAAGGACCATACCCCCGTGTGCGGCACAAGAACATACTTGCCCTAAGGGGTGGGTGATAAAGGAAAGGGGTAGAAGAGGGCAGAATACAGGCTCCAAATTCCCCTGAAGGCAAACACAGGCACCCAAAGGTAGATTCAGAACATGGGATCAGAAAGAAGAGCCTTAAGCCAAACCTTGTTGGGTTGTATGTGCTTATGAAAAATATATCTGTCTTTGTTACAGCCTGGGATACTTGACATATTTATCTCACTGTTCTATTTAGAAAAACAAAAGCATTTTTAAAGAGTCCTGCATATACTCAAGGAACAACAAACCAACAGTTCACTTATTCTGGCCTCAGTTAAGTTAACTGAGGGACATAGAAAACTGAAAAATTGCTATATCATTTTGTAAGAGCATGCTTTCATTTGTGAGGAGTTACTGCTATAGGACAGACGAAGACTGTAGCAGAAAAGGTAAGAGTGGTCTAGAGGAGCATCCTCTGAAAGAGGAACACCACATAATTGAGGCACAAGGACCAACTCCAAAGTACCAGGCATTGATGACAAGGTTATTTACCAAAATGGATAGCCCCAAGATCAAAAGACACTGATTTTTTAAAAAATTGTTTTGACAGAGGGGGAAGGAGGAATGCGCATAGCTGGTGCAGGCTTACACGCAGCTTTAGTAATGGAGTAGCCTGGCATAGCGGTTGGAGAATCGCTGTTGTGCCCTTACTCCCCTTGTGGACTTGCTATTCTGCACTCAAGGCACCTACGCGTAGTCGAGTGTAAGGTTTTCCAGGTGCAGGTTCAGCAGGCAGTAAGAATACCCAGGAAGGGAGTCAGCAAAAAGAGTTTTTTCACTGGAAATCCAGGTTCATCATGACTTTCCCAGGCAGACAAGCTCAAAGAGACTGAAAATGAGGGTCTACAATAAACAGGCTGTCACTTGGTACCCAAGAGAATGGAGTCTGAGGCTAAGGGCCTGAGGAAGCTGCCAAGCACAAGTAAGGTAACCTCTGCTGGACTGAAAATGAAGGTGACAAGCATGTGGAGAGAGGCTTCCAGTCCCAGAAACTCCTCCTGCCCCAATCTTCTCCCCTTCCAGTTGAGAAGCACAGTGGAAAAAATGTAATGGAAAAAACCCTACATGCCTTGCAGTGTGGGGTTTTGTGAACTAATTAAAAAATCCTGCAGAAAATATTGAGTCTATTTGGTTTCGATCATTTTCTCTAGATCCTCATTAGTTTTATCCTTATCACCATCTCTAAGGCTGTCCCGTAGTGAGGTGGCAGAGTCAGTCTTGTAAGGATCTATCAGACAAAGCAAAAACCTAGGGAAGGAAAAGGTGTTTCTGCCTTTGATGATGAAAATATATCTGGAAAGAATTGTTTTTCTTTTATTTCTTGTTGTCTCCTTAGGTGTCCTTCATTTTGTCTTCTTTTCCCTCATTTACCTAAATATTGGCTTAGTGCAGGGAAGCAAAATGTTAAATTCCACCAAATTTGGGGAGTCGACCACCATGAGCACACAGGAGCCTGAGCCTAATTTTTTTTTTTTTTAGAGAAAAATGTCTGTGCTCTACATGCTAAATCCTAGCCCCACGAAAGTCAGTGGCAAAATTCCTAATGCCTTACTTCCCTGGGAGCAGGATTTGGCCCTGCAGGAATGGACAGTAGCTAAGCCTGCCACCTCCCATCCCTGGAGATCTTCCCAGGGCAGCAGTAATCAAAATAATTCATTTGCAGTTCTAAGCCTTTGATGCATGACTGCTGAGAAAGAAGATTTGTGAAAGCTGTGACAAACTTACACCTCAGCTTTCAGAAAAGGAGAAAAAAAATCTGTTACTGGAAAATTTGCCAATTTTTTCCCTCTAGCCCTTAATGCACAGCAATCCATTTGACCGTATAATTATTACTTAAAGAAAAGGAGTTGGTAGAAGTGTAATTTATGGGGATGAACAAGGAAACAGATGAGAAATACAGAAGAAATATTAGAAGAAAAATACAAAAATAACATCGAAACATTGCTGTATACTGCTGTCAAACCTCAATCAAAGTCATAAAGGAAAAATGAGATGCTCGTGTACACAGATTATGCCACCATCAGTTTTTGTTGGAGCAGGAAGAATCTTGGCAATCAAGATTATCTGATAATTACCTTTCTTAATGCATTAAATTCACTCAGCTTCACCTTCAGGCATTTAGCTGAAGAAAATAATGACATACATCCTCATGTTTAATGGTTAAACTCTATTTCCAAGAAATCTATTACATGTGGTGTCAACTAGAAACCCACACAATAAAGCACCTTTAAAAGATGTACTGATAGAAAAGAATGGTGTTTTGAAACATAAATAGCAGTTGTTTGCATCAAAACATTTTAACTTGCAGGCTTTATTAATACTAATGAAAGTTTGATTGTCTTTGTTAATTACCTCCCCGCCCTCTTTTGTCAGGATCAGCTACAGAACAAACCTTCTCCTGCCAGCATCTCAGGATGCATTAGAGCTCATTAAACATCATTTTTAAATGAACATTTCATTTAAAAGAGATTAATTTTTAAAGTATGCTAGTGCTTGAAAATGAATCTGTAAAATTATACAGCTGCTGAAGAATACATTCACCTCCTAATTCACGAGTATTTATATAGAGATAAGTCCAAGTGATGCTACTAATGAGGTTTTGAGAGTCTATTTGATAGTCTACTGGCTCACAAAGGGACTTTGCCAAGTGGCTGACCCCTTTCCCATAGGATGTGCAAACTAGCCTTGGGCCAGTAGGGAGCTGAACGTACGTCATCTTCCCAGTCATTTAAGCTCTGGAAAGAATAAAGTTAAGCTGAATCTGCTTTTAATCCCTTTCTACAGATGAGGACACATCCCTTGCAGGCAGCATCTCCAAGACAAAGTCCTGCCAGCATGACCGTGATCTCAGGGGAGCAGATGCTCAACCAGCATGTTCCCCAGCTGGTGGAGACCTCCTCCAACAGCACACTCCTTCCCCAGATCCTATCCACTGCTATTTCCAAAGGAGTTACAGAGTTTCACCTTAAAATACTTTCCAGGTAGTTGTTGGGGTATTCTGGGCGTCTGAATTAGTCACACCAGGCAGGAACCAGCCTTCTTATATGGCTTGCTACCATCGTCATTGAGTTAGCATGGGAAAAGAAAATGGACTACTGCTATTTTGTAAATACAGAATGAAAAATCATTTTTACATAAAGTTTGGGTTGGCCTTATAGAAAATTTTGGACTGACCAGTTTTTTTTTAATGAATAAATAATTTGTTACTAGAAAAATGGTCATTTCTGCTTGAGAGCAAGTGAGGTTTCTGTCTTTAGCATGCACAAATTCATGTGCTTGAAGAACTTGAGAAGATGGTTCTTCCCACCTGGATGCCCTTTATCTGATGGTAGGTTTCCTCTACAGTGTAAATTGGACCTCTCTGAGACCAAAGGACCAAGAAATTTATAATTCTTCTCAAACAAATGAGCTGTGGACTCTGTCATGTCTCCAGCTAACTCCACTGAAATACGGAGATTGAAACTTATCAGTCACATCAATGTGAATAACTGCTTTAATAGCACATAATGAAATGGCATTTGTTACAGGATTTGGGAAAAGAAATTAAAGATTACTAGGGCAGCTTATTTTCTCCTGTGTTAATATAACTCTGGTGACTCCCACAGGACTACTGCCTGTCATGGGCCTTAATTTAAGTCAACTCTTCAGCAAAGTCCAGGAGTATATACGGAAATTTTATAACTTTGCTGAAGTCTCATTGAAGTTGATGAGATTCAGGCATTATCTTTGGGCACAACAAATACTAAAATGTACGCTGAATTGGATTTCACTTGTTATCATTTTAAAGTGTTCTTGTTTGTATTTTTGAATGTGGACTGCTTAATTAGAAACACAGGTGCATTCACTGTGCTATATTTTGCTTCTCAATTTAAAAAGCCAATTTAAAACTACTGATACAAAGTAAAACAATTACTTGCTGTTTAATTGGTTTTACTAAGAGTCTTTTTAAATTCGGGGAGGTCCCAGTTAACTGGAAGTTAGCAAATGTGACGCCCATCTACATGAAGGGACACAAGGAGGATCTGGGGAACTACAGGCCTGTCAGTCTGACCTCAGTGCTGGGGAAGGTCATGGAGCAGGTCATCTTGAGGGCCATCACACGGCACGTACAGGACAACCAGGTGATCGGGCCCAGTCAGCATGGGTTTATGAAAGGCAGGTCCTGCTTGACTAACCTGATCTCCTTCTATGACAAGGTGACCCACTTAGCAGATGAGGGAAAGGCTGTGGACGTTGTCTACCTAGACTTTACTAAAGCCTTTGACACAGTTTCTCACAGCATTCTCCTGGAGAAACTGGCTGCTCATGGCTTGGATGGGTGTACTCTTTGCTGGGTAAAAAACTGGCTGGATGACCAGGCCCAAAGAGTTGTGGTGAATGGAGTTAAATCCAGTTGGCAGCCGGTCACAAGTGGTGTTCCCCAGGGCTCAGTAGTGGAGCCAGTTCTGTTTAATATCTTTATCGATGATCTGGACAAGGGGATCAAGTATACCCTCAGTAAGTTTGCAGGCAACGCCAAGTTGGGTGGGAGTGTTGATCTGCTGGAGGGTAGGAAGGCTCTACAGAGGGATCTGGACAGGCTGGACTGATGGGCTGAGGCCAATTGTATGAGGTACAACAAGGCTTAGTGCTGAGTCCTGCACTTGGGCCACAACAACCCCATGCAGCGCTACAGGCTTGGGGAAGAGTGGCTGGAAAGCTGCCCGGAAGAAAAGGACCTGGGGGTGTTGGTTGACAGCCGGCTGAACATGAGCCAGCAGTGTGCCCAGGTGGCCAAGAAGGCCAACAGCATCCTGGCTTGTGTCAGAAATAGTGTGGTCAGCAGGACCAGGGAAGATCACATCCCCCTGTACTGGGCACTGGTGAGGCCGCACGTCGAATGTTGCGTTCAGTTTTGGGCCCTTCAGTACAAGAAAGACATTGAGGTGCTGGAGCATGTCCAAAAAGGAGCAACGAAGCTGGTGAAGGGTCTGGAGCACAAGTCTTATGAGGAGCAGCTGAGGGACCTGGGGTTGTTTAGCCTGGAGAAGAGGAGGCTGAGGGGAGACCTTATCGCTCTCTACAACTACCTGAGAGGAGGGTGTAGTGAGGTGGGTGTTGGTCTCTTCTCCCAAGTAGCAAGTGATAGGATGAGAGGCAATGGCCTCAAGTTGCGCCAGGGGAGGTTTAGATTGGATATTAGGAAAAACTTCTTCACTGAAAGGTTTGTCAAGCACTGGAACAGGCTGCCCAGGGAAGTGGTGGAGTCCCCATCCCTGGAGGTATTTAAAAGGCCTGTAGATATTGTGCTTAGGGACATGGTTTAGTAGTGGACTTGATAGCATTAGGTTAATGGTTGGACTTGATGATCTTAAAAGTCTTTTCCAACCTAAACGATTTTATAATTCTATGATTCTGTGATTAATACATGTTTTTTGGGAATCCATTAATTCATTTTAATTACACAATACAAATATTTATATGTTAAGCAACCACCCATAAAATTAATATAGGAAAGGAATAAAGGTATTATCAGTTATTAAACAGCACTACAAGTTACTTGTGGAATGGACAGCCTCTGTCACTATCGCAATTGTGTCAGTTACTAATGATTGGCCATTATAAATAAGACTTTCCCTTGTCTTATATGATATTATTTTGGATATTTGTTGTACAGACTAACAGACTAACAATGAAAATATTTTATCTGTGACTCAGAGTGTAATTCTGCCCTACCAAAGTCAAGACTCCAGTGTATTTTTCCATGGTCAACACCTACACAGTTACAAATTACTGGTAAAGTGGAGGTGAGTAGTCCTGACAAGCATGTGTCAGAAACATTTTGTGCTCCACTTGGAAAAGCAAAACTTGGCCCAAGAGAGACTGTTTATCAGCAATGCTGTGCGGCACTTTGGCTACAGAAATGCCCCAGTAGCTTTCCTTGAGCTCTTATGGGTTGTGCTGGCAACCAAAAGCCATTTTTATCACATAGTTACTTGCAGTTTATGATCACATATTATCTGCATATGTAGCGGCATTATCTCTCTCTTGTGCAGGATTCACGGAGAATGCCATTAAGTCGGTCCTTTAGCTCTCTCAGGTAAAACGGCCACATTTAAAGCCTGATTCTGTGCACGTTAGTTACTTAAGCAGATTCCCTTGAGTTTACTGCAGGAGAAAGGCAACCCAGATTTGGTCATTAAATTTAGATTCTTTTCGCTCATCTTATTCACACAGTCAAAAAAGGTATTTGTATCATTTTTCTTTTCAATGGATGGAATAAAATTAGCTGCATAACAAGTGCCCTCGATCAGGAACTATACAAAGCAATGCATTTATTTCGAATTCCAAATACACAAAAGAAGTAAGACAGTGAATGAGAAAATAAACCTGCCAAAAAAAGAAAGGGTCCAATTTTCCATGCATGGTACAGATCATATTCCTAAAATGGCTGGAGTAGTCTGAAAATATTATTCTAAAGGGGATATCCTGACAGTCCCTCTGACGTACCTATCTTAATCATTGACTGACAGAGATTTTAGGTACCTGCACCGAGGGGCAGTGAGCAGGGGCAGGTGGGTTCATCTCATATAACTGCTTAATCTTTAATGCAGTTAATGGAAAACCTGAAGAATCACAAAGAGCAATCCAATCTGTCTAATGTATGCATTTCCTTCTTCCCAACAGCTATATACAGAATTGAAGTGCCTCTAGACAGCAATCCAATCCACTAAAGTTAAACATAAGAATCGTCATACTTGAGACGAGACCACAGGTCCATCTCGGGCAGAGTCCTGTCTTCCAGAGTGGCCAGACCAGTACTCCCATTCACTAACTATTTGCAAACGAAGGATTTTTTTGAGCAAGAGGTGGTTTTTATAGATTTACTAACCCCTCAGTGGGTTTCCTTTTCATGAGAAGATGAATGCCTGCCTCTTTGAGGCTACAGGGAAGCAAAAGGAAACATCAGGTGCTGTTCTCCACTGTGGATCCAGGTCTTCTAGGTCTCTTCATCTCTGAGTCTGCTCATCAATCAGATTAGCAGCAGTGAGGCTCTGCTTTTGCATACTAGTCTAGGGGACAAAAGAGTGGCCCTACGTTCTAGGCATTGAGGGCAATTGAATCAACCTCACAAGAAAATGCTCTCTCCAGAAGGTAATCAGATTGAGAGGACTCTGTCTTTCTTCCCAACACTGCAGGCAGGCATACACAGCTCACAAGGCAGCCAGAGAGGAGCTCAGACAATATCTCACTCCCACCGAACGCCTTGCACCAGCTGGACAGGCGGAAACCCTTGCATTTTGGTCCACGTGTCCTATGATACGTGCCCATTTTATATGACACCATCAATGGCTACAAAAAAATCCAAACGCAAAACAAAGAACCTAGTCCTGGCTGTAAGGATAAGGGCCCAGAGCAATTTCAAATGATATAGGGAATTATCAAATGAATTTAGGTGCCCACCAGGTCAGACAGTCCTGGGCAGCTGACTGGACTGGATTGCAGTCTGAGACCCTGGGCAGAATGGATTCCAGCCAATATTAATAATTGCTTTACTAGTGGTTAATTGAGGTTCTTTGTTTAGTATCTACAAATTATAATTTAGGGTCTGAGGCATCTGTCATTTCCTTTCACGGAAAATTAAAGCACCTGGATGACAGTATTGCTATTTTTCAGCTCTTGTTGAGACACACCAGTTTTGAGATCATGGGGTTTGTAACCTACTTATTCTACGTAGTTTGGTATTTTCCTTGCTTTCTTTGGTCCTTTGGAAATGATCAGAACCACGAATATACTCTGGGTGACCACCTTTCATCAGGGGGTATCATTCATTCAGCGATGCAAACAATTTTGTTTACATTAATAAGGAGAATGAGAACTCTATGCCACCATTTTTCCACTTTATTTAGGCAATAACGTAAAAGCCCAAACCAACTCAAAATTATGCAAAATACTAGGACACAAAGTGTCTAATTACATTCTGACTTTACTGCTTTCTAACACCCTAAGTCAAAATAGGTGAACAATGAAGACCATGAAACAATTGCAATCATTATCACATAAAATGCACTGTACATGATTTTAGAGCGGTTTTGGGCTAAATCTACCTTCAGCTTAGACCCATGGTATAAAGTCCCATTTATGCTAATACTACCAAACCCCAGTTCAGGGGGGTGCACCAGAGAGCTCGGTGAAAGCCAGAGTTGGGGCGTGGCTGGAGTATTTCATTCCTGTGGTGCATGAGAAACTCCTCTGCCTAAGAAATAGCAGGTATTATTCTGTTGTTACCTCTGGCAGAGCCTGATGGAAGGCAGTGGTAAAAATTACCGATCTGGGCCCTGCTCTGCTGAATTTTAATGATTATATATCAAGATAAGAGAACTTTAATTACTTATACCTGTGCAACATTTTATGAGATTTACTATAAGCCTTAAGTTCAATCCATTTGCTCTTAAAATCGGCTACTTAAATAAATTTAAAAAAAGCCCCTCAGCTCAGTTGTACTCTTTTATCTTTTATTTATGCTTTGTTTAAAATTACCAGAGTTGATAAAACTGAGCGCGGTTGCTTTGCACCTTTCAGAAGATGTGTGCACATTAAACATATTGGCAATATTTATTTGTTCTGCCATCTGTCCCACTATCCCCACATTTTCAACAGTTTGGCCTAGAGAGGGCCAAAAATCACCTGAGCATCATAAAACGAGTCCCCGGCTGTCAGCGTAACACATTGAGACCACAGCTGCTGTCCTGCTGCCTGATTTAATGAGGTTCCTAAAGTATGTGGACAAGTATTCGGGCTCTTGGTTGCCATGGCGATGGGAGCAGGAGCTTTGAGCGGGTGTCGGCAGCATCCCGATCAATATGAATCAGCTCACGGCCCATCAGCCGCGGTGATGCAGACGCGCCAGAGCCCGTCCTCTTTGCCTGCATGGGAATGCCGGAGCGTGCGAGGCGGATGAGCAGTTTACTGCCGGCTCTGCCCCGCCAAACCGGGCCGTGGCTCAGGGCGCGGTATCTATCGAAGGAGCAAAACCCTGCACTGAGATAAACGCATTATTTTTAGCTCTGACTGTCCAGTCTGCCATTATTTTGCAAACCTAGTCTTTCTTATTCCCCTTCTGAACTCAATCACTTCCCTCAGGTACCAGGAGAAACTTGTTCAATACCACGTTCCCCAAAGGAAAAGGATTCTTCCGTGGTTGACTCAAGCACCTCTGAATTTCCCATCACTTTTCACAGCATGTCACTGTACTACAGTAGTAACATTTGGCATCTACATTTCTGAGGCCAAATGCTTTTTTACTGAGTCAAGTCACCTGTATTCACAAGACAAACATTCATGTGCAATCCATGTTTCATGTAGATGTTTCCTCACCCAGACTAAGAACTGAAAACCAGACTAGCAATCCAGTGACAGGGAGCAAACTTGTCATGCCAGATAATTCAGGTAGGATTCCCGCACATTTCCACCACAGCAGACAGGGACAGATTTTTTCCCATATTTTAAAGCTAAAATGTTCAAGCGTATTTTTTCTCCTGTGCAGAAACATGAAAGGGATAATTTAGCTATTTAAGTATACCCAGAGTACTCAAACCTGAATGAAAGGTTGACTCAGACAATCGCCTCCCAAAAAAACCCCAACAGTTAAACATATTTGAATGACTGGTTCAAATCCCAGTTTATCACCTGATAGCCTTTCGAGGTTATTCTTCAGATTGAAAGGAAGCTGCTTCTTGCCCCTTTCCCACCTCTTCTCCTGACAGGCGCATTCAGACATTATCTTTCAGCGCAGAATATTAAAGACCAAACAGCACCATATCAGACGGATTAGTCACACATGTTTACATTGCGCTGGCCATTCAACCTAGCTTGTCCTCAGATGGATCTTAACAATAAAGCAAACAGTTACACTGTGTAACAACCAAAGTGGGTAATCAAAACCTCTGAACAAAGACAGAGAGGAAATTAAAGTGTTTGGAGTTTAAGTAGCACAGAAAGCAGCATAAGATGTCATCAAAGTTGGTACCAACTGACATTTAAGAAAGTATCACATTAGATCTCAAAAAATGGTAGAAATATTTTGTAAGGGTAGGTGGAAAAGCACAACACCCTAATGACAAAAATGTAATCCCTGCAGGAATCACCTCAGAAAACAGGATCCACATTTCAAGCAAAGAAATTCCCCAAATAACCCACTCCTCTCCATATGAAAAAGCATCAATAATCAGACCTGTTCTTGACATGGTATTTTATCACTCATTAAATCCTCTGCATCCAGAGAGGGAAAACAAATTCCAAAGGAATTCACATGGGGGGGCAGGAATTTCCTTCTGTAAGAACTACTAACATCATTTTCGCTACAGTTCTGAGCAGATGTTACAGCTTATGATGCTCACCAAACTGAAGCTTTCGGTGCTAAGCCCTTAGGAACTCCGTTGCACGAGCGATGCACTCTGGAGAGCATGGTACATGTCACTGTGTGGTATGTCACTCATTTATGTTAGGTAATAGTGCAAGCATGGCAAACAAAGCCTACGCACTTTCATTTACAGCTAGCAGTTTATATTATGCAACTTACCACAGCGACAGGTATCATCAGGGATTTCTTACAGACTGGATTTCCTCATAAAAATGTTAACATCTTCAAAGATAAAGCATTGTTTTGTAAACTTTCATGTCCAACTTTCCTGTGGCAGTTAGGGTGGCCAATGGACGTCTAGAACTTTTAGTATTGTTTCAGTTAAAGGAATTCATGACTTGGAGCCAATCCAAAACATGCCGATCTACAGAAAAAAATCCACTGCTCTGCTGGTGCTAACTGCTAGTCGTGGTTAGTCCTACCAGTCATGGCAAGAGGAGATAAAAGGCAAAGGCACATCTAAAGTCCCTCCAGTGAGGAGTGAAGCACTTCAGCAGTGCGCCACAATGACGCATCTCATATTGGCAAACCTGTTCTTTGACAAGAAGCTACTTCTAGTATGGTGTTTCATCTAGTACTTTTCAATCAAATTAGGCTTTATGGCACCTTTGTGACATCTTTAGAAAAAAGAACCTGCAATTCACTTGGAAACAGCGCTGAGGGCTGGTGACATCTTACCCTGCAATTACACAGGCTTCAGCGTGTGGTCATGAAATGCTACACCCCGTACAAAACATCATCCCGCTGTGCCCACACGTTTGCAACCCAAGCACAGGACCTGGTCCTATCAGGCATAGTCAAGACTAGACGAGCAAATAACATAACCTGTCCACTCAACAGGTATTCATACTAATCAGACTGCCCAACATATCAAAATTGTGTTTGCTGTACCTGACAGCTTGCGTAGGATTTTCATGATGGCCAATCCTCATTTAAACAAGCTATAAAAGCAATGGAGCTGACCTTATTGTCATCGCAAAGGCAAAAAGGTCTGTTTTATTGAACTCAGGGGAACTTGGTTCAAGCTTCAGAACAGGCCTGAAGGAAAAGGTAGCATATTCCTAAGAAAAATTGACTCAGCTGCCCAAGGGCAGTCAAATGAAGAATTGCAATGTTGTCTGAGACATTCAGCATAGTACAGGAGCAGAAAGACAGGTAGAAAAGCACCATCAACTGATCTGCTTGTTGTATTTCATATTGCTCTACGAGTCTTTCCTTCCACTAGGAACCTCTCACCTGGGTTAAACTTCTCAGACCGACCAGACCAGAGCATCCACTGGGACAGCAGCAAAAAATTCCTGTAATAGGGCACCAGGATGAATGAATCAAAGCCACCCCTGAAAACCTAACGCTGTTATCTCCACCAACACCACCAGATAACTGTCTTAAAACTTGATAGTATAACCCTACTCAGTTATTTCCACAGTGTTAATTTCCACAAAAAGCATTTCTCTAAAGCTGAGTGGTCCAGAAAACTCTGGTTTGGGATTATTTTTTTCTTATTATTTCATGGAATATAAAGAAACTTTTAAAAAAGTTTTTAAATGTTTCAGATTGAGGTTGTTTTTACAATATACAGACTCCAGATTTGTTATAGTAAATGAGAGCTCTGTTCCATCTTCTGCACAAAGACACAATTCTGACTTCTCTCCCAGCTTGGATATTAGAAGTTAACTTCAAATCCCTTCATGAAATGGATGTTTATTCTTGGGTTTTTTATTTGCAATTTTTGGCATAGTGTGATTTGGTTTATATTTACTTTTCCCCACCATAGCTATAATCTCCTCTTTCAGGATAGTGAAGTGTTCTCTAATTTGCTTTTATTTTGCTTCATACACTCGTTGCACCTCATAACAGAGCTTCGAAGAGCTCCCATTCTGCTGAAAAAGTTCCTACAGAGGCTGTACTTGCTATAAAATATGATGAAATTAGTTAAGCGATACGATTCCCCAAACACACATCACTGACATCAGTCTCCATGACTCTGTATTACAGGAAAGCATCAGTCCATAATAAGACCATATACAACAGGGAGTGATGTGATCAGAGCATGTCCTACTGAAATACTTGTTCTTATGAAGTCCATGAATATTGCTTTTAAGTGTAAAAAAAGTAATCTATTCTAGAAAGAGACTTATGAACAGAAAGGGGGAAAGAATACTCTCTGATCTCTTGAGCTGAGCTCTCAAGACATCAGTGACTATGCACTCATTTATAATCTCCACTAATTTACTGGCTGCCCTAGAGACACACTTTGATCTTTGGGAAGATCTACTGTATCTATCTGCTTTGCAACAGGCAATAAAAATTGTAACCCCTTATAATAAAGCGGTCATGAAATGTAGTCATAGCATCTAAGCCCCAATTCATCAAGGAAGATGCCACCTTCCACTCTACATTCATGGCATAAATATTCATCACCAGCATGGGAAGGCTTGGCTACGTACAACAAGTTTTGTAGTAGATGTCCTTTTTCTGCAAGTATGTGTGCTGTGTGAAAGTCTATATGTTTAGTGTCCAGGATTACTGCCACACTTTGAGTTTATGATGGGAAGTAAATGCAGCTTGCTTCACAAAGCTGGCTGTTTGGTTAGTCAAGTTGCTGTCGTTACAGGAGACTTCTGTTATTCAGGTTTATTAATCTATAGCATCGGGTATACGTGGCAGCACCCCACAGCCGCGGCTCCACAGGGATACGTACTGCAGGAGGTACTTTGCAGGGGAAGAAAAGCGCATTGCAACCTCTTTGGCCAAGAACTAAGACCATGGGCTGCAGGTGCAGAGTTGCATTGGCAAAAGGAACCAGGTAGCACTGGTGAGCATGAGAGGCAGCACTGCCTGCCTGTCCGGCACCTAACCACTCTCACTCCTCCACATACAGCTCCTAGAGCTTCAGTAGCACCAGTTTCTCCTTGCCACTCCACTCTGAGACAGGAAAGAGGGCTCTTACTGCTTCCTACTATTCACTTTAAATCTCTTCCTGCTGACTCTCAGGCTCAGATCACTCCTGTTTCTCTCACTTGTTCTCTGCTCTCTCTCCCCACTTCTTCCATGGTTCAGCCCCGCTCTAACCCACAAAGCACACATGCAGATGTGGAGCCGGCACGCCGTTTGCTGCCACCGCACCATTCTCCCTGCTTGTGTGTCATACCTTTCCCTCCACCCTCCCGCATGTCTTGTCTACTTAGATCACAAGCTCAGCAGGGCAGGAGCTGTCTGCAGCTCTGTGTTTGTACAACAGTCAGCCCTCAGGCACCATCAGGAAACATGTGAATAAAATAAACACTGGAAAACCTATTTGTTTCATTACTGAAATAGGGTTTACTCAATACTGAAAAGTAGCAGTTCAGGGATAAAACAGAGTAGTTTTTCACGAGTTCACAACTAGAATACAAGAGTTTAGGCAGGAGGTTTTGTCAAATGCTGTGTCCTACAGACATTGCTGGGGAATTGAGAAAAAGCAAACATAGTTTCTTAGGGCAGAATATGGCCAGGCTAACATAGCTAAAGATTTTTTTTTTTAAAGTGCGGCCCAGCATCTAGCAATCACAAGAGGTCACTTCACGTCTCCTACAGAAAAGACCCATCGTGGTACTCGGTGCAGTGCAGAGGGCTCCTCCACTTCCCGAGACAGGAATACTCCTCTGAAGTTTCTGCTCTCAGCAGTGGAAGCGGGATGTTCCGCACTGCTGCAAAAAACAAGTCCAGAAAACCCAAATGAAACTCACAAAAAAGCAAGGCCCCAGAACTGACAGACATTTTTTAATATTTTGGCCTAAATAATGAATAAGGCTCCCAAACAAACACTTGTAGGATTAGCCAAGATTATGAATTTTACAAGACTGCAAAACAATAAAAATCAAAGCCAAATTTGACAGCATTATTTAGCATATGGTACAGATAGAGGAAGGATAATAAAGTAATTTAAAGAGCTAAAAGTCCCCCATTATAGTTTCTGAATCTGTGGATTCTTTGTACAATTCTGGCATACCACCTGTAGAGAATAGCAGCAGAAAAGAAATCCAGCTATCGGGGTTGCAGGAAATCCCATGGGAGGCATTTTTCTTAATTGTATATCTAAATTTCATTTTGCTGGAATAGAATCGATTAAAAGTTTTCTGCAGTTTTAGGAATGAGGCATAACGCACCACCAAGAATCACAGATCTCCTCTGCGTTCACTTCCTGTTACTCAGGGTCGCTCTGGAAGAGCAATACAACACAGAGCAGGATTAATGACAGCACATTTATGTAAGCTTGGGTTTGTCACATCAAGATTGGCTTCCCATGCCAGCGTACCTGTCTGGGAATCATTTGCTTAACAAACAGCACAGTGCGTACACACAATCTCTCGGCGGGATGCTTTCAGCCGTATCTGTGGCTGAAATGGATAGCAAATTGCCCGCTTGCAAGCCAGTCAATACTGAGGCACAGAACACAATTGCTGCTGACTTTAAAGAGGTCTCCTTTGTAACAACGCAGGTGTAGCCAAGTTGGTTTCTTTCTTATGAGAAAGCCCCTCTTCAGTGTCAGCAATGAAATAACACCACCATATGCCTCTATACCTGTCCACACTTGTTGATGCATGGATGCGAGAGACAGCACATGCACAGCATGGGAAATGAAAGAATACACATCTGGATGCCAAAAAGCATTTATTGCAGCAGTTGCTCTGGGAACTGTCTTTCCCACTGAGCAGCCAGATACACAAGGCTGGAAATATTACCATAGGGTAGGCAGTTCCAATAGCAGATTAAAAGTTAATGGAAAGACTAGAAACACAGTGGTATTTGGGTAAAGAGAACTAGAAGCACAAATACACCTCCTGTCCCAGACATATGTCGTTGAAGGAGTGAAATAGAACGAACTGAATTTTCACATGCAACCAAAGTCAAGAGGAGACAGCGCAGATACAGGCATCAGCATGAAGCACGCTGCTCACCTTGGCGCTCGGCTGGGGAGACGTTTGCACAAGTGAGGCCAGACACAGCTGGCCTGCAGCAACAGCTTTGTTCCCCAGAAATGAACTGGGTTTGAGGGGCCTGAGTGTTGCAGAGATGTAACAAAAGGCAGAGATGTGTGACCTACAAATGGGCAGCCTATTGCAGCAAGAGAGGCAAGCTCTACGGCTCCTGGTGCACCCATGACATCTCCTGAAAGTCTGAGCAACAGGACCTGGAGCAAAGGCTGATGGAGGATCCAGTTTCGGGATGTTCTACATCAAGTGCCAGAGAAGGACCACAGACTCCAGACTGGACGGACCCAACATTTCCCCCCCCAGACTCCTTTCAGGCTCTGTCTCACACTTATCTCATTGAGGCTCCCACACTTTGCAGATCCTGCAACAATGAGACAGGCAATTTCTCCCCTCTGCAGCAGCCTCTCCCTGGTCAAAACTGTAGAGGTTTTGCAGGAAATAGCTTCACCAGGTTGCAATGCCTATAGGGGTAAGAAGCTGCTTCTCCCAGGAAGCAGGAGATATGGACACCATGGAAGCATCTCCACTTGGCCCCTCAGAGCTGCAGTCCCATGGGCTCCCCATTCCCCATCCATGTCAGCACTGAGTTATTTGGCAGCAGCAGAGGAAGCCACTGAGATCTACACATGCTTTATACACACATACACAACTAACACTTGTATAGGGTCATATAACTAGAATCTATCCATATGGAAACTCATTCCACATATAGAATAGCTCTTGTAGTCACAAAGGAGAGGAAGCAGGAATGTCTTTTCTGGTGGAAAGGGCATATGCAAAGGCCTGGCGTGATTTCCCTGCAGGCTTTCTGCTTTCTTGTAAGTGCCTGTGACCAAAATTAATGACGAAACAGCCAAAGCTAATCACTCACACTGTTTTCAATAAGTGAGCTATTCATACCCATTACAGATTATACCTCACATTTATTCTGAACCTTTCATCCTAAGAATATAAGTGTTCTTTACAAAACTGCAACACAGAAATGGGACCCAAACCACTAACTTCATTAGAATTAATGATTAATATCAACCAGAAGCCAGCCCTAGAGCAAACACCAATGCGTACAGTCATTTTCTCAGACAGAAACAGAGATGCCCTGTAATGTCTCTTCACAGCAATAGACTGGAGGGAAGAAGAAACCCAGCGTGATCAACTAACAAGGAGGGAATATTTAGGTAGGCAACATTTAGCTTTAGCTATGTAAAGTATGCATATAAGCTCCAGGAGAGGCATTGGAGATATTATTCTTGCAGGTCAGTTTATTGAGATATTACTGTCACAAAATGATCTCTATGGCCATCGTGTAGGCATCCTAACCATCACAGGTATATGTCACAGGTTTCCCAGCAGCACCGGCAATATTGAACATTCATATCCTGGAGATACAAGCACAGGGTTTGGCTAGAGCTGCAGCTAGGCCATGCCTATGAGGAGCGAGATAAAAGGAAAAAAGGCAGAGAGCGTATTTGAAATGGAGAACTGGGGTACAGGAAGGGGAGCAGGGCCCTGGGGAGTCTGGCTGGCTCTCTGCTGACCATGGGATGGAAAAGAAAGAGATTTACTGTAGCTGTTGTGGGGGACTCCTTACACCCTATTCCTGTTGGCCATACCTGCCATGCTTTCCCTCCAGGATCATGGTTTGCTTAGCAGCAGAAGCCACTCTGGCTATCCAGGGGTTTTGCTGTAGCAAAGCAGGCAGTGGATAAGGGCCACAGCCATTTTGCTTCACGTACGGTCTCCTGCTCCAGGCAACTGCCTCATTTGCCTGAGCCTAGAGGGGAACCCAGCTCAGTGTTATTTTCAAGATATCATAAACATAATTTATTCAATACCAAAATACTCCTCAGTCTGATCAGTCTGACAGACATTAGGGCATGGTATACTCCACTGCTTAAGCTGCCCTGGTAGAAAGCCAGAGAAATGATGCTCAAATAACTGAAGTACTATGGATCACACTAGTGACACATAGTAGAACTTGATCCTGTAATTTGCCATGGATAAATGAGCTATTTTTTCCATTCATGCCACATCTTTGTCAACTACCCATTTTGGGACAGCTGAATCTCCATGACTATAGATGAAAGCTGAATTTAACTCATGGTATATAACATTCATAAAAGTATGTATATAACAATGTGGTTATTCAGTAAGATGCTCTGACTCAAACATGTATTGATAATTCGATTTTTTGAAATTATCTTTTTTTAGGGGGAAGAGTAGAAATGTAGAGCAAAGGTAACCTTGTTTGTGTCCTGGAGTGAGCATACATACGGGAGAGCACCGCTCACTTCTCCTTTCTGTGGCTCCAGGGCCACCCTGTCCTCACTTTTCTGCCCCAGGCCCCTTTTTTCTCCAAATGATTTCAACACTGTTGTAATATCTTTCATCTTTCTCAACTTTGCAACAACTATTTTTTTTTTTAATATAAAAACTAGGACTCCTTCCATCCATAAGAAATCCTTCTTTCTGTGGCTCACCCCTACCAGACACCAGAGTATTTGCAGCGAGCAGGATGTAGAGAAAATTCTGCCGTGGCCTCTCCATCACTCAGATTGGGGCTATTGTCTCTAAAGCTTCAAGATAGCCTCAAATCTCACTGAAGGCATGTTCAGTGGGGAAACCAAACACTGTTCAGAGTGGGTTTTTAAGAGTTTTGATTTTTTTACTTTCATTGTATTAAATATTCATATTTTCTATGTTAAAAGTTTTCTATTTCTGCCTTGCTGCACTACGCCCCTATTTTGGAATTTCAGACACCTCTGCTGTGAAAATTAAAACTCCACTTTAAAGCTGGGAAAGAGGAGTTATATGCCATTTGCTGGAACAGGTTTCACACCAAAAAACATGCTTCTTCCTCATAATTACCATGGAATTTGTGCAGAAGGAATCTGACACAATCAACAAAAATATGAACGAGAAGAAATGTGTGTTAATGAAATATCATGTACTTGGAATCGATACAAAGATCACGACAACGCACAGGAAGAACATACATTTCTGGGAGTAGGAAACTCCAGCTGCAATCACGCTCTAAGTTTAGCAGAAATGGCCCTATATCTGAGCGAAATGTCACAGTATAAAGTGATAATATAATAAATTAAGAAAACTTTTGGAAAATGATACTAGGGGTTCTTTTCCTAAATGGATAGTCATGTTTAATTAGGTTTAAGAGAAAATATGGCAAGGGATCCTCACACAACAGAGCAGAGTGCTGTTAACTTTGGCTGCTTCCTGAATTTTCAATGAGATTTCTACTATAAAAACTGTTTTGCCATTGAAAACATTAAGGAAAAATTGCCTTGGTGATCAAAGAATGCCCCCTTTTGGAACATCCCCATCACGTAGACCGTAGGTACTGCATCAAGGCAGCTCTGAACACCACATTCATGAATTAAGCATTTTTTTCCTGCTTGGAAGACCATGCTGTGTGGATTAAAAATGGAGTTCACTTTATACCCCTACCGCATGAACGTATTATATATGCAGACTAACATTAACTAGTACTATTTAGCATCTGTCAGCCTAAAATCAGTGCACCAAGCCAGTTGTTTGTGTCATTTGGTTTTCCTGACCAGTTTTATAATTCATTTCTAACTATATTGACTTTTCAGCATGGCATTGAGCTTCATTTCGAAAGCAGCAGCTAGTAAAAGTTAATGATCCAAAAATGTTACTATTTTAAGCTCACGGTGGACCAACCAATCATTTCTAACCACGGAGTTAAGGGTTTTGCTTCATAGCCCTGCAAGAACACCAAGCCTGAAGGCTGCAGCAGCCACATGTCCACCACCTCTCCGGTCCCTTCCAAGCCCCGCTTAGGCAGCACCACCTAGAAGTACTCGGTACTTGACAAGTTACCCCTCACACATGAAATACAAGCTCATTTCAATCCCAACTAAGTAATACCTGCCCTTCTTCAAGGGCTATCACAAGGAATTGACCCAGAATCTATATACAAAATCTAATAGATTTTTGCAGCCTGATTCTTGAAGGCAAATACATACATGTGCTTTGTAAATGGGTGAAAAACCAAGGCGGCACCCGGGCACCCACACATCCCATCCCCTCTAAGCAGCTCTGCAGCTGCCCTGCAATCTCCCTAGCAGTCCTCGACTTCATCACCGCAACCACTGCAGGAGGAGCAGAGCGGAGGGAGCAGTTCTGCCCCGTTCAGGATCTTTGCAAGTAGGTGGTAATCCCATTTTTTCCTTCTCTATCTCCAGTTGCCATTACAGAAGAGATGGGAGCTTCCTCCTTCCAACCTAGGACAAGATACTTCTCAGTGGAGCAATTCTTCAACAAGAGGGGAGCGCAGCAAGGAGGGGACGATGGCAATTGCCGCTGTCCTTACCAGGGTGAAAGCGACTGACAGATAAGCCAGGACGAAATCTCTGAAGACTAATCTTGGGGCTTTGACCTTTAAACAATATAAAATCCCTCAGAAAAAACTTAAATTCAGGGCTTAAACTTCTGATGAGCTCCTTAGACCATTTCAGATCCTGGGGTCCAATTTTATAGCATTCCTTTTCAGCACTATTTTGCTTCCGCTGGGGAAAAAAACCCAGATAATACTTTTAGACAGAGTTAAGAATAGGAAAAAATACAGGGACATTCTAGCAGCTGGAACAACTACGCCTAGAATTAAGCAATATAAGCGGACAACATAAAGCAGGGCTGTTCTTTCTCATTTGCTTTTTTTTTTTTTTTTTGAAATGCCACAGATAGAGCCTTTATTACAGCACCACAATTCCACCTCGAGCAACGGATGTCCAATTGCATCTTTTAAGAAATATTGCAGAAACACATTAACACTGGAATTAAGTAACTGGCACTATTTGTTGCCCTTGATTTTTAAATTCTCATTGGCTTTTATTATTTTCTCTCTCTCCCCTCAACAGAACAAGATAATTAGACAGAAGCAAATAAGATGTACAGAGCTAGAAAACAGAAGAGCCTGACATGTGTAGTACATGCTGTCAGCCATATGGCATTCTATATATATTGTTACAGATGAAAATTGTACCACACACTGCGCTGTACATTAACACTGGAACAGTATACAGTAATTCATGTGCATAAACTGATACTATCTGCTGTGTTGGCTAATAGATTTTTGAAGTTTTCTCCATAGCATTTTATTTTAAATGACAGTGTTTTCTATTAATGGGTGGGCACTGTCAGTTTGTTGACCCTGGTCGGGAAGGATGTCTTTTTGTTCAAATGGCAGCCATCATTTCTGTGAAGTGATGCATGTAAAAAAGCCAGTAAATGCAATTCACCTCACACGCGGCTGTCACTCAATTTGACATCTACATGTTGCAGTATTTTCTCAAAGTTTTCTCCATGTGACCTGCAAGTTAAAGATCAGGGAGGTTACCCTCATCCAGCCCATCCATGTGTCAATCATCCCCACCTAAAAATGAAAGTTACAAATAAACTGCAGCTCCTATTTATACTTTGCTGCCTGTCCCATCTTTTTCATGTCAATCTTGTGGTTTCTCATTACAGCTACATCATGCTTCCCCCCCTTCTTCTTTGTGTATCCCAGATTAAGTTTCTTTGTTTTTCTCCCGCTGTCCTTCTGAGCGTGTAAAGTCCTTAATGCCTTAGCTCTCTTTTTTCTCTTGTGATAACTTTGAAAGGAAACTTAGAAAGATATTAGTGCTCTTTTTAAAGCAATGCATGGCTACAAATCAAATACAAACTCCCTCCTCCACGGGGACACACAAGATGCCAGGGAAGTAAATACAACTCTGCAGTCACCTGAAGCTGAACCATCCTTTCTGTGCAAAGGATGCGAAGCCCGTTGTTAGAGCAAGCCAAGAGATCTGCCAAAATGCAGAGCCTGGGACGTGTTCCTCGTCACTGCATGGGCCACCCATGGGCCTCCCACACAGCAGCACTCCTCTGCCTGCGTCAGTGGGGATGGAGCAGCTATCCACACATCGCAAGTCCCTTCTCCCGCTCCCCTGCAGGTCCTCACACAAAAATCCACTTACCAAGGATTTGTGTGCAAGAGAAGGAAAAGGCTTACTGGCGTATTGGGAGGGATGAGATTAATTTTGATCCTAAGAGGGAAAACAGACAACTCAATAGTTCGAGATCCCTGAGACTTCCATTTCCTGCATTTTGAGATGCTAAGTGAAAAAGGTGTTTTCCAGTGTCATTGGTGTATTATTGTTTGTCACTGCCCATTAGAAATAAAGCATTTTATACGTGCTGAAAGTTGACTTGAACAGAATTACATCAAGCAAAAGAAAATAGTACTGAAAACCACCTCCCTGAAGGTGGAGGTGGTTTTTATACAGCTTTGTCCAGTCTAATGTTAAGTGGCTCGATGTCAGCGAAGTTCCCCTGCTCTTCTCTTGGAAGGCTATTCCAGTTTATTACCCATAACTGCTAGAAAATCTCTCCCAGTATTCAAACTCCTCCCTGTACTTAAAAAAAATGCTTCATAAAATCACAACCTCTTCTTAATTAACGCAGTTGACTCTATTCCCCAACCCCTGAACACTGAACTCAAGAATAACCTAGAAACTGCCGAAGAAATCTTGAATAACTTCAACTAGAATAAAAATTGATGGAAAGATAAGAGGACACTCCTTCACACCCAAAGGCTTGGGATCAAGTTCCTTGTACTACCCAAGAAGTTCTACTCATCTGAAATATCCCAAAAAACAATTTAGATGAGAAAGAGGGAAGAGCTAGGGAACAGCTCCCTCTCAATTACAGAGTGAGGCTGTATAATTACTTATTTTGCTTACTTTTTGTTACCAAAAATCTAGCTTGAGTTTACAACATTTTCTTTATTTCACTGTTAAATCAAGTTCACATTGTGAGACAAGCTGAGTCGGGGTGAGGCAGACAAATGCAGAGCCTCATCTCCACGCCCACAGCAAACCGACTCACGACCCTGATCACATGTGGTACACAGGGTTTTCCAACCTTGGACATGTCCAGGGAATCCAGAGGCGAGAGAATATTTTCTGCCTGTGTATTTCCAAGTGTATTTCCAAGCAGCTTCTTGTGGGAAGTGACTTATCTGGCAGACAAAAATAAGCTATTGCAGTGCAAAGAGTGGAAAATATTTTTTGGCTTGAAACGTTATGCCAGGGAGTCACTCTCACAGTCCTTCTCTTCTGCTCCATCAATATTTGAGTACTTCCTACAAAGAACAACTGGCTTAACAGAAAAGATGCAGGGCAAATACATGAAAATATCTCCATATATCCAAATACATCTCCAAATATCTCAGTAGTTGGGTTATTTTCCTTAATGGTGGGAAATGCAAACTCCAGTCTTCTCAGGCAAAAGAGGGCACTGAACCTAGGTCTCCTTCATTCTAGACAAGCACTCTGACTCTTGAACATAACCAGGTTAGGATTATCACTTCCCCAGTTTCTTCTTTCCTTTCAAAGATTTCATTTGAAAAGGGGAAAAAAGCTAAAAAAAAAAAAAAAAAAAAAAAAAAAAAAAAAAAAAAAAAAAAGAATGGTTTGATCAAACCTAGTATTTCCCACTGTTTCAGTCTGGCTGCCAAATTTGGGGTGGGGGAGGAGGTCACCCAGACAGAAGCACAATATGTTCAGCCTGCAGAGCGGCTCTGCTGCGGGCTCCCAGTGGATAGGCTTCTTTGGGCCTGCCAGATGGAGCTCCACACCTTCCACTAAAGACCCTCAGCCCATATGCCAGGACTTACCCTGTAGCTGTACATGGCCCCAATTCTGCTCTTAATAATAATCAATGGAAATATTTTCATCCTTTATCTCAGAGCACCCACAGAGAGGTTCTTCTAACCTGCCCCGTACCCCAGAGCAAGAAATAGTGCCCAGATTTCTTCTCTTCCTCTGACCTGCCATGTTCTGCATGAAGCTGAAATTTCTCTGTTCCACTTGCTGGCCCCGTAGCAGCTTACCAGGACTTCATCAGATCAGTGACATGGCATGGTTACTTCACTGGTTTACATGCACTTCTCCAGCTGTACCAGAAGACAGAAAGT
The DNA here is from genome assembly GCA_013401315.1 of Balaeniceps rex. Lineage (NCBI taxonomy): Eukaryota > Metazoa > Chordata > Aves > Pelecaniformes > Balaenicipitidae > Balaeniceps > Balaeniceps rex. Next base: position 144,745 of record VYZW01051860.1, read on the forward strand.
CCTTCATACAGCACATTCACATGGCCACACTAATGTGGCAATAAATGGACTAGATCAAGTCATCGTTGTTCTTTGGTCATCCCCACCTAGCTCAATGGCCTACGGCTTGCAAAACAGCCCCAAGAACCAGCTGTCCTGAAGAGCTTCCAGCTACTATGAGACATCTTTCTGGAATAAGTCCATACAACAGACACCTAATGTCTGCTGAACTATGGCACTGAGTCTCAGCTCCTCACCGGTTCAGTCCGTTCCTAGAAATTCGGAGGGCAGGTGAAATGTCCACCCTGCTTCAGCTTGTCTCTCTTGAGGGCAAATCTCCTTCTTGGCTAGGCTACAAAATGCGAGGAATTCCTTCTGCTTTCTGACACAGCTAACCAGTGAGGATGGTATTTTCATAAGGTGGTTTGTAGGAACTGTGACTGTATTGACATATTTCACAGCTATTTTGACTGCATTGCTGTTTACATTTCAGACTTTCAAACCTAAATGAAACGGTCTAAGTTTACCATTTAATTAAAGAATGGCCCCTGGAAGTTTTGATTTAGGAGACCAGGCATTTGAGCTCACATTTGCAGCCCACGTTCACTGACCAACAGGTCTGCGCTCCCTTCTGTTCACAGGAGGGCTCAGGCATCAAACTCCTTGACATGGTGAACGACCCTCATCATTTTCTTGTGGCTCAGCTGGAGCACAGAGGAATGGACTGAGAAACAGGAGAATAAAATATTGCAGTGAACTTTTAAACTAAAATAGCAATAGAGAGTTAGATAATTAAATGGGAAACCAGACCCAAATGTCAAATAAGGAGGGAGACATCAAAGAGAAACAGCAATCTCTGATAAAGATCAAGAGAGAAAACTAAAATTTTTATGGCATATGCTGACAAATGGCTGAAGTAAAATATAACAAAGTAACTTGGTTTAGCAATATTTCTACAGATTGCCTGAACTACACTGCTGCAGAGATCAAAGGATAGAGCTGGAAACAAAATACCAAAAGAAATGACACACTCTGCTTCTACCTCCCCCCCCCTCCCGTTTTAAATTCATATTTCAAACCTAAGACTCAGAGGTTGGAAATTTGTAAGAGTTTCTGGAAAGGTCACTCCATCAACTGAACAAGTGGGAACTTTTTATTTGAAATTTCTTTCTAGCATCTTTTTTTTTTTCCCCCATTAGAAAGGTGTGCAGAAGGCAGGTCCAGCCTGTCTCTAGCTCAGATCTTCCCTCAGCTGAGTACCAGATTGCTCTCCGGGATGCAGAGTTCTCCTCTTCATTTCTGTGTGTGACTCAGTCACATGTCTTCAGCAGATGGGTTTTCTGCATTTTTCCCAACAATGCTCCCATTGTTGTTATTGAAACTTTTCCTCCTGCTCTGAGCCCAGCCCTCGTTATGTGCAGATTAATCCGCTGGTTCTGATGACTGTGCTCCTCTATCAACAGTTGCAATTCCTGTGCATCCTCTACAAAGAGAATAATCTCTTATTTTTGGTTTGCTTTGTTACTTGCTCATCACTTTATCATACACTCTAGCTAAATACATTTGTCAATTGAAGCATTTTGAACATTTTGTTAACAAAAAGACCATCTGTAATTTATTTAAAGTTTATTTGCAGTGATCACAAATGCATGACCTCCTCCAATTATTTTTTGTTCATACTTTCCAATTACTTAATAATTAAAAATGAAATTTCATGAGGAAAAAACCTGATTTTTCTGTCCTACTTGAAAGCCAGCTCTCAAGATAGCTGCTTTTCTGTAATATCAAGAGACTGGGAGATAAAGATTATCTCTGACTACATTCTCCTCCTACGTGAGAACAAAGACTATTTTAATAAGTGGAACTCAGATTCTTCCTCCTCAATGAAACATGATTGCACTCAAAAATAAGATAGCCAGGTTAAATCCTGAAGTACATGTTACATGCAAGACTAAACTGGATCTAATGACCCTTTCTGGCTTAAATGAAGTAGCAGACTTGCTGGAAGTAGCATATGGGCCATCTACTTTCTGCAAACGCATGATAGTTAAAAGGAAATTGCAAATACATCGGAGGGCAAGGTTTAGCCACTTGACAGGAGGCACAAATGTTGACAGATAAAGTGGTTTAGTCAGTTTAAAATGTCTACTTAGTTTAAATACAAAATTACTCTTCAGTCAGTTCTTGAAAGCTGGAATAGAGTAAAAATGCCATTCTGCACGATAAAATGTGTGCAAAATGCTGCAAAGTCTCCGGTGGAGCTTTTGTCATTTTCTACTGGATCTCAGTGTTTCACCTTGTCTGCAGAGTTAGTAAATAGCAATTCCTATCACCAGCTACACAAGAGTAAGACAGCTACAAGTTGAAGACAGATCACAGGGCCAAACTCTTGATAGCAGGAAAAGGATGTTTATCACTATCCAAAGCACCTCCGTTTGCAAGAGAGATGTATTATATACAACTCAATTTAATATATAAAAAAAAAAATCTGTTCACTTTAAGGGGGTTGTTCAGAATCACAAGTGTTAATTGCTACAGTTTAGAAAATGTATGTACATGAAAGCAGAGGCAATGAATTGAAGTGGTGGAAATTCACTGTAGTATTCACCAATTCAATCTTTATTATCAGATGCTAACAGAGATGAAGTACATTATAACTGGGTTTGATCCTTTAACTTACATGCTTGCAATGAACAGAGTTCAGCAAAATAAACTGTTGATTTTAAACCACTATTTGTCTCCTATGTATAATATATACTGACATTTCCTCCCTGTTGAATCATCTTTTGCCATTCATTATACTCATCCACTGTGTCTTTCCTCTGATGTCTCTATATTTATAGTTCTGTGTCTTCAATTTTTTTTTCATTGCCTCTTAAGACTGTAGAGTCAAAAATCAAACGTGGTACCAGAAGGAACAACTGCTATTGGATTTTTCCAGGACTTCCTAATTTGCTTTTGGATCCTATTCACTTTTTACCTAAACAGCCCCTCATTCCTTAATAGCTATAATTCCAGAATTTAATACAATTTACATACCTTATGTGAATTCGCAAGAACTTAACAACCGGTTCCTGTAACTGCTTGCAATAGCACTTGCCTCACCCGGGATACCTTACCTTTCCACAAGGAAGCAGTCTGGCACACACAGCCTTTGCTTTCAAGAGAAGTTCTCTTCCATCTAATTTAGTGTTTCTGTAAGATCTGTGCTTATTAAATATTGCTGCTGAGCTTGCTTAGGTTGATGAGACATTCTGGTATAAAGCCTCATCTCACTTGAGTGGCATGAGCCTGGGTTTCTATAAGATACATATGAGAGCTAACTTTGGCAAGTTACTGCTTAATCACAAAATAATAGAATTTCGAGGAACTTTTCAAGGTCATTTAGTTCATCCCAAGCCACAAAAAGGATCGCGATACCTATTAACTTCTGAGGCCAACCAAATTCCAAAGATGGAGACACCACAACCTCTTTATAAGACCTACTCCAACGTCTTGCGTAGCACTCATCCTGTAGAGCCCCTGTAGATTTAAAATAATTTAAAATAAAGCTTCAAGTCCTGCAGTCCAAAATAGACAAAAGTCCTACTAATTTAAATAAAAAAATGAATTTGGTCTGTGTAACAACTCTTCATTCATGGTTGTCTACTGGCAGAGATTTTCAAACTCTAAGAGCAAGGAAAAAATCTATTGTTGCTGATGACAAGCAATAAGCATTCTTTGTTAGACAATGAAGCTCTTTATTTTAATTCCCTGTGACTTCAAGACACAGTGTATCAAGTGGTTTTGGTTTCACACTTCACTACCGTAGCTTATTTGGAAACAGAAGAGGCAGCATATAACAATACGCAGTATTACACGATACTTCTAATGAACAGACAGATCCAAAATACCTGTCTGAAACTCCATGGAAAGTTTTCTACTTAATTTCTACATTGAGCATGGAGTTTAGTACATGTATGGTGTTAGAGAAGGATAAGTGGTGGGAAATTGTTGCTCAGTGATAGTAATTAATGGTAGTAATTAAGTTTACAGATTATAAGGCAAGTGATAATGAAGTGTTGATTGTTGCAGGTGACAGAATGAGTATGGCAATGTATCCAACTGGGAGTTTGGTACCTGAAATTCTAACAAGCTCAAAACTTCATAAATAAACTTTTTTCTATTTTTCTTTTCCACCTACAACAACTGGAAGAAAAACAAGCTCAAAACAGATACTGATCTCAGTTCCACCAGCATTGCATAACTTTAACACAAAATTAAATCATTTCAATAATGTTTATGCCAGTATGAGTACATTGCAGCCTGGTCATAAATCTTGTTTTCTGATCAAATTAATCACCAATGCATGTCCATCTACAAATGTCCTCATTCAATTAATCATTGATCAACACTGTAGTCTCCCCTCAGTTTTAACTGTTTTTTTATTTTAGACAGAAAAAAGCATTTTTAAGCAGCTTTGTTCCACGTGCTGGCTATTCTTTGGCTAGAAAGGGATTTGTGTTTCCTTTTAGTGTCCTTCAATAACCAAGATTATATCTGCAAGAATTATATGAAGTTTCAGAAAGGAAAAATACCTGAAAATGAGAAACTCTAAGTAGTTTGTGGGAAAAACAGAGAAGGGAGAAAGGTAGAGAGGAGCAAAAAACAATAAATTGACTTTTGGTGATTTCAGAACACCTGATCTCGGGCTTAAGTGTTGTCTAGAGCTGTTGTCCATCTGCCCTAGTTCAAAGTTCACCTGAGAACTTCCAGTGCAACGTGGCTGACCCCACCTGTAACCTGCTATGCCAAGTTGCACTGCTGGTCTGCTTCTTTCCCACAGAAAAAACTACACCAAGCCCAAACACATTAAGGATAATAGCCAAAGGCAGTCCAGAGGCAGGAACTGTGACCCCTACACAAAGGGTCCTGTCCAGGGATCACCTTCCCAGCTTGAAGGAGAGTGGGCACGGAGCAGGGCAGAGCAGAGAGCAGAGTCTTGGCAGCATGCTTCCGAGCGTAACCTCTGAGAGCTGCCTCCAGGGGCAGAGGAGAAGGGATCTAATGGCTGAATCGTATCGCATACACAGATGCACAAAAGTAACCTACCGCTTTGGCTGCTACGTGACCCTTCTGCTGGTTATTGTGCTGCCACTTCAGGATTGGATTTCTCGTACTACCTATCAGTCAACCAGAGATGTGCAGATGGAGAACGGAAGAAGAAAAAAAATTGCACAGAAAATGTTCCATTTTAGTTAGGGCAATGCTTCTGCTGGCTAATTCTCCTTTTTAGCACCACTGTCTCTGATACAGTAGTCATCCACTCACAGCAGAGTGCAGCGAGACCCGCCTGGGCTAGCTTGCTGTGCTGCTCTCCAATGTTTTGTGGCATCTTATTACCCAAAGAGGCAGACTGCCCTCACAGAGGGCCCTCCTGCCCCCGGTCAGGGACACAAGCAAAGGAGGCTGGGGGACTCCTCTACCTTTTACAGAGCTTGTGTCTATTCAAATCAAGATAATAAGTAGTATTCAGTCTCATGCTCCAGGCCGTAAGATGATCGCCGACAGGTCTCAGGGAAGAATTTTCCCACACAGCCATGCACAGAGCTGGTGAATAGTTTTTGAGCACTGTGGTTTGCCTGCGGTCTGTTTTCTCCAATTTGAGATGTTAGCCGTGGTAGGGTCTGGTTAGCAAACTGGACGGATCTATAGTCCATTCCAGTTTAGATACCAAAGCCATTCATTAAAGTTGGGGATCACAACTGATGTAAGTTATTCCAAAAAAATAACTTTGTGCAAGAAGCCACAGAACAGCTGTTACTTATTAATTACTGATTTGATAAACTCTGTACACCAGGAAATCAGCATATACAGGCACTAAGGAGTTATAATTAATCTCCAGCAACTGTTACCAGAGCCACTAACCAGCGACCACTTCAGTACAGAGGACTTCAATGCAATTGTTCAACGATAGCAAAAGAGGAAAAGCCTTTGCAAACACCTACGTGTGCATGTGCACAATGTCCCTTTTAACCACAATCCATTGTAAACCAAATGTTAAGATATTAAGCTGCAAGTATTCAAAACTTCTGAATCAGGTCTGCAAACACACAGGACTGAATTTGAAGTTATTTTATTTTTCTGTTTTATAGGCCCTTATGGTAGACCTTTCTCCATAGCCACAAAGACTTTATTTCCTCTGACTGTACTAAATAAAAGCTGAGACTCTCAGAAATAAAGAAGGCATCTAAAAATCTGCAATGTGAGCAATGCAGCAAATGGAGCAAGGCCTGCAATGAAATGTGTAAGCTCTGCCAGTACTATGATTGTCTCTGAAGACATAAAGGCAGGCTGCTACGCAATGAAGAGGGCACCGAGGCAAACTCAAAGACCACATTCCCCATGGAAAAAAAGCTCAAAAAAATACCAATACAAATTTTAGGTCAAGAATTTAATCTGAAAATAGAGAAAATAGTTCACAAGGAGCAAAACCCAAGAGATATTAAGAGGAAACCTACAGAGGAATGTAGCCTACAGTAGGATTATAGGCTTTTGACTCTCATTCTTACCATGAGTAAGGATTAGCTTTGATTACACAATGGTTCTGCTACTATTAGCGACTTGCTCACTTGCCAGTTGCAATAAAAGCAATGCAAAATACATTTAGTTAATTTTGACACCAGAAATGCAGCCACAGGGCAGTTATTTAACCACAATTATGGGAAGAGTCCCATTTTTTTATCTTCCAGAAGTAGATGCAGAGTTCAGTTTGTACTAAAATCAACATCATTATGCAAATACTGCCATTCCTTCTAAAATCTCCTCTATCTCTACCCCACATAAATAAAGTTAACCAACCCTCTAACCTCAAACTCTCAAGCAATGCTTCCAAAGCACATTTGATCTTTAAAAAGTCACTGTTGAGACTGAACCAAATAATCTTTCAGGAGAATCAACCAAAACCATTTCTGTACATGCACTTCGTACATGGGAATGGCTGAGATTTCCAGCTATCTACTGTCCTAGTAGGTGGCTAATTCAGCTACAGTGCAAACACTCACACACACAATAGCAGAAAGTTAACCTACAGCATTCATTTTGTCCAAGGGCTTGCTATGTTCTTGGTCAGATGATACCACCACAGAGGGTAATAAAAAGGCAGAGCTCTATATTGCAAATAGTATGACAAGCAGATAAATGCATGAGTTGTGATCCCTCAATAAATTACATTAAGGTCTGATTTTAGGATTAATAGGATTTGATAACTTCCCAGAGATGCAGCAACTCAATATATAACAGGTTTTAGAGCATCTCTCCTCTGTACGTCAAGCCAAACAGTCATTAGATTTAAGACAGATCCCATTCAGCCCTTCCCCTTTCAAACTGAGTGCCCCATGTACTGGGTTGTAGACTCCTGTTCCTACTAGTGTTCACTGGACTAATGAATCTTGGACAGGAAAAATTAGTGATGCTCCTGTCCCATCAATCTATAGCTCAAATAAATCACTTGAGAGATGAGATTTGAATTTCACTATTCAAAGGAAGAAATCAAACATACATCTCATTATGCAACACACTAACTTGTACAAGTACTGTGATCACAGCTATTTGCAAGACATTGTGGTGTTCAGATCACTTTCCTCCTCCTGCTGTCCCTCCGCCCTTCCCCAGCTACAGCTCTGAATCGTTTTGGGCATCAGGTTTGAGTTATGCTTGGAGCTCTTCACTTGGTCTTGTCAAAGCTGATACTCAGGATCAAGGAGGATTCTCAGGCAGTTAGCAAACATGGGTAAGGAATAGAAGCATTTAAGGACTTGGGCGTCTTCGGGTCTACATAGCCAGGAAGTCAAAGTTTTTGGGAACTCCATTTTGGAGTTAGCCAGTAAATTTTACTTAATATTTAGGTGCCTATGGGTACAGTGTGGCAGTCAGCTGAAGCGTACTAGGTTAGCTCTGAAAGGGGTGATCCTGACCTTCCTTCCATCCTGAGTGTGCATCTCCAGTGCTGCTTCTGTCTCAGCTTTAGCAGTCTGTGCAAGAAACTGACTTTCCTTTTCCTTTCTCAGTTGAGTGTGCTTGCAGCAACATCAGCTTGCTGATCTGAGTGACTGCATAATTACTCGAGCACCACTGACAGTGCTAGACGGACCAGGACCATGAGCCTGAGATCCAGGAGAGAGCCCAGACTGCTCCTTTTGGCAGCATCACAGACTTAAACCATTTTAATTCAGTTGCAAAAGACATTCTTAACTACTTCATAATATTGCCCTGATCCCATCAGAGATAACCAGGATGACAAACACACACACAGAAGTCTCTCATCAGCGTATTGGCTCTGCCTAGCTCTATGGGTTATTCCATGCAGGCAGGTTTCTGCTTCCAGGTCTCAGTGCCATTCCATACAAACTCCTTCACTCCCAAAGGAATGAATGCAGAACTCTAAATCAGGCAAACAGAGGTGAAAATAATATTGTGGCTTTTGCTTTTTACTTAAACGGCCTCATTGCAATAGGCATTTCAGCAGAGAGGTGAAAGTCCAGCTCAGTTTCTGATAGGAGGTTTGTTCAAAGTGAGGTATGATGGGACTTCAGCTGTATTCATTGAAAAGTAGCATATCATGCTAACTTTATCTACAATAACTGTGAAAGCCTGATGCAGGTGACACTTTCATCTACTACTAATCTTCTAACTGACAAATACTTCCCTGTTTCAAATTCAGATTCTCTGAGGCCTCTAGGCCTCAGGAGAGGATCCTGAGGAATAGGAAGGAACAGGAACAGGGTCCTGCTGATTAAGGACAGTGTTAACACCTCCATTGACTGTTCTGCATTTTAAGAGAAAGGTTCAGATACCGAATCGAAAGTTTAACTCTTAAGAGCTCTTTCCTTCCTCATTACTTGCGTGGCCAAGATGGAAATATACTATTAAAATTTTCAGAGATAAAGCATTCGGGAAGAGAGCTTGAACTACTGTCATTAACCTTACCTATTTGTCCTAGCCTGGAATCACAGAGTTGTAAATTATTACCTTTACAGAAATCAGAAAAAAGGATTTTAAATACAGATACACTTCAAGCTCTCTATTTTTTTTTTGTACGTCACCCTATAAAGATTTACTGATACCATAACCAAGTGAAAGGGAGCATGCATAGTCCCTTCTTTTTTTCTGATACACTACTACAAATTTATGAATAGTTTATATTAATTTAGTGTCTTTTTGTGGCCAGTAAAGGAAGTCTTTCTTTTCAGGCACCAAGATTCATGTCTTTCTGATCTTAAATGATGGAGCTGGTATATTACTGAGTAACCTTTTGCATTGCTTTATTTATTAATTGGCATACGTAGCTATAATTATGGTGCTCAAAACACATTATGCTATGTTAAATAAAAGCAGATTTTTTTTCTGGAGTCTTTTCAGCTGGAAAGGCCTCTTTGGGAAATTTGTGATAAACATCCATGCCCTAAGACAGCGCGTGTACAGGCACGAACTGCCCTTTTTGTACCTCCCAAGGGATGAGTTGAGTGTTGAGTTATGCAAAAGTTTACAGCAGCACCATCTACCGGAGAACTTCTTATGTTCCGTACTACGCTGCGTATTCCTGCTGCATATTAAAAAAGCAAGGAAAGGAAAAGTTGTGACAACAGTTTCAAGTGGTAGACATTGTCCACTGTTGTAAGTGACGCTCAGAGGGGCCTTCATGAAGTCAGTGCCACATAAAGATCTCTCTGCTCAGGCTGCTTCCTGTCATTGGACTCTCTCTTGGTCCTTCAGGTTACTAGAAAGGAAGAGACAGGCAAAACGGTCTCTTACACGCAGGGTATATTGTATATTGTGTAATATACAATCCTTGCTTTAACTATAGACTGATGTGGGCTGAGATAGAGGTGGTATCTGTATGTTCGTGGAAGGAAAGGAGAAAGCGTGGCTGCACCAGATGATGTGGGAACATCCAGGCCAGCTCTTGGCATTAGTACCCTGCAGGTTTGGTTCTTTAAGAGTTCTTGTGCTATGGCTTCCCTTTCATTAAACAAATACAGCACCCACTTTTTTCCAAAGTAATACTTTTTTACGTAAAACACTATGAGATCAAAGATTTAAATAAAACAACATCAACAAAAAAGACTGTGTGGAGAGACCCTGGGAACAAGCAACAGACTTGGGTTCTGCTCTGGCTCCCCTCAACACACTTTTGATCTCAGAACAGTCACTGAAATTCTGTGCCTAAAAATTTGCCTTATGTAAAGGAGCAAAGGCAATAGGATGTAAATCTCCAAACACTGAACCTTATAGCTGCGCTAGATAGAACAGGTTACTAACAGTCTCTTGATCCAAAGGATCAGTCTAAGAATTAAGATAGACTATGGAATGTGCAGTGGAGATGTATTAACAATTCTCATGATGTATACCTATAAATGTATCACTATCACCTAATTAATGGGATCTAGTTCTGCTGAAAATGAACTTGCATTCTTCTAGGACAAACTGTCCTCCACTTTGTCTAAAGCTCTACCACTAAATTCAAAGGCAGGAAGGCTGCTCTTTAATGACATTCACCTATTTACATCTCTGTTCTTAGATAACTGTAGAAATCTTTTTCCTATGTGGATAGGAGCAGACTACAGAATATTTGTAAATGTGTGCAAGCAATACAATATATGATTTTGTTCTATGCTTTCTAAAAGTGCCACCCTCTCAGGTGGAATTATCGGGATTAATTTAAGGACCATTAAAGGACAAAGCCCTTCTTAAAAACGGAACCAGACCAATTTGTCTCTTGGTTGCCAAGAAATGCATTTAGGAAAAATCAGCTACTTTGCATTTAGAACATGAGATAATTTAGTAATGTCAACACCCAGCAAAATGGACTGAAGTGCTAAAGTGACTATTGCCATGGTGTAATTAAGACTCGAGTCTTAAAGGTTATAAAGCAGATATACCTGTATTTCACTGGGGTTGACTCCACTACACCGACTAATTATTTTTTAAGAACAATGGCAAACCATGTCAGACATCTTGCTGCTGATTTAATAACATTAAGCTTCTAGGATACAACCTCTATCTTTCAGTTAAATCTGAAATAGCAAACAGGACATTTAAAGAAAGGAAAGAAAAAATTCCAGCTATTCACCTTTCCTCACACAAATACCTCAAAGCACATAATACAATCTACAAAACATCAAAGAATCAATTTGAAGAAGTTTAAATACAAATCCACACAGGAAAACATCACGAAAATTGCATGGTTCTTCTACTAAATTTACCAGTTTTTATTTGAATTATTTTGAAGGCTTTTTGTTTACTTGAGTTTATTATTCATTATTCAAACTCTTTGGGGAAGTTTTTTCCCATAGCTGTAATAATATAAGTTAGCTCTTCCATTCCCACTAAATCTTTTCCAATACAGGTTGATCAGAATCAAGTAAAACAATTCAGATAATGCTGTGCATAATCGATATAAGGCATTATAATGGTTCAGTTTTACTTTTATGCATTTCTGAAAACAGCCTTATACTTAACTACTGAAAGCTATACATCTGAAAGCTTATCCATTAATCTTCTTACAGGGACTTCTGGATCTTTTTCCTGGGGGTTTGGAATGAATTTAGAAACTATCTGTGTTATATCTGTGTGGTTAGTTATAATGATTCTTTTAAATACGCTTTAATGCAACTTCAACATCTAATTTCATTTCTTTTATGATGTCCAAACACCAACGTGTATATTGGTTCCCTCAAAGTTTCATCAGCCTCTCTAGTCTTCAGGAAGTAGCTAATTGGTTTCATCTGTAAATTTTAGAATCTTTTTGTTCACACCCTATCTTCAGTGTTAAGAGATTGAATGAGACGTGATACAAATCCTTGGGATACATCTCTGCTAATTTTTTGTCACACTAGAAGATGATTGTTGTTCTGATGGTTTTTATTTTTTCCAGATTAAAAACTAGTTACAAAACTGAAGAAAAATTAGCTCTCTCCCTGACAATTTAGTTCTTCTACCAGATTCTCATAGACATTTGAAATTTATTATCCTAACTAGTTAACCATAACAAAAAAACTGTACTAGACCAGAAAGGCATGTTTTTCAAAGCAGCTATATTTTTCCCAAATGTCTTACAGTGCAGTTATGATTAGACCTGGTTGGAAACAGGAACTTTCCCCAATAATTTCTTTTTTTTTTTTTTAAGACAGAAATATGAACTTTTTATCCAAAACCCAAACATTCAATTTTCAATGGAGAGGACCTTGATGGTGCTATTGGGAAGGCTGGCAAGAGTTGAGATTTTCCAAAGGAAAACAAACTGCTTCTGCACACATACAGACAAGATTTTGTCAAAAAAGACAAGGGGGCAATTCTTCATTAACAGAAAATTTTACATCATTCCTACTCATCATTTCAAGTGGTATCCCTATACCAAAGACAGGCTTACTTAAACACTTGGGCACTTACTTAAAGGTACACACAATTTTTACTGAATGCCCATAACATGGCATTGTACCCAGCAAGAAGGAAAGACTGCATAGTTTATTTAAGTTCAAACATTTAAATGTTGAAGTCCATCTAATTTAGCTTATCTGTTGTTTTTCAACTTTTTGGTTTATTTCAGCTCTGTCATTTTTTGACATATCAATATCCAGCACTGCCTTTGTCCCTTACTCCCTGCCACTCTTGCTTTCGGTATATTTGGAATAATTTCTTGTTTATCTTTCTATCTTCAGTTATTTGCTGTTCAATTTCCTTCTTAGTCTTCCTTGACTTTTTCCTGTAATAGTTTGTTCTTTCTATTGGATCCATTTGGGCAGGATTTCCATTTTCTCTGTTTGGCTTGAATAACCTCTTGAACTTTACCAGCAGAAGAAAAATCTGCTATTCTGATTGAGCAATTACGATTCTTTAGGCATGTTAATGAAAGGACACTGACAAGTGACTGAGCTATATATATAATCATGGCCTTTTAGAAAGTATCACCAGAAAGCCAGTGAAATAAATTCACTAATACTAGGTCTTTAAACCCTATTAGAGAGCAAAGTCTATGAGATAACCTGAACATCTCATCAGGTCATCCAGGTTCTTTTCTGGTTTTATCTTCATGATGAGCTTCTCATTGCCATATGTGAACTTTCCAGATGAGATTCACTCATCTGATTATTTCCCTGGGGGATGGGAAGAGCACAGCCCTAATTAGCAATCTACTTTGATATGAAATAAATATTAATTGCCTTTTTTAAACTGAAGGTGTCTACAACCCTTGCCTTATACTATTAACAAGAACCACATTCTTTTCACCTTTTTTTTTTTTTTTTTTTTTTTTAAAGTCTGAGATGTTTGTTTTCCTTTTACTATTAAATAGGCCTTAAACTTGCCCAGGCAACATCTCACAGTTAAAGGTTTATATTGTGCTATTACTGAGAAAGCACTGGGTTTTTAGTTCCTTTCAAGGCAGTTTCAATGCGGCTGTGCAATATAACATCTCAACCTATACAACCGGGCATTATACTGTATTTTTATGTCTTCCTTACCCATTATGCTTTCTATGTTTCCATTAGAGAGAGAGCTTATCTAGCAATGATAAATGCTCTGGTGAGAAACAGATGCAAAGCTAGGAAGTGCTCAGACTCGAGGCGTCACTCAACCTACTATTCTGATCAGCAATTCAGGATCCAAAAATTCATCATACACTTCACGGTCTACTTTCAGTGCGTGGTATGCTGTTTATTTGCCCGGTGAGTACGGTCCAAGGGGGGAAAAAAGTACCTAGTCAATGTACCAATCCAAAGTATCAAGTGCATGGACAAACCTCCGTAAGAAGAAACATAGAAACTATGACAGATGTCACTTACGTCACTTAAAGGGCGACTCAGAACCACTCAGACACTATGGTAATGAAGATGATATAAAAATCACTAGTAAACAGAAAATCAAATTGTATCCTCTATCCTGTTCAATTAGTATTTTAAACTAACACTTTGTGGTAAATATCTGTTACTTACTATTAAAAAGGAAAAGAAAACCTAGCAGCCCTGTAACAGATTAAGCTTTTTTTTCTTCTTCTTCTTTCTGGTTTGAAACAACCCTAACAAGGAATGATGTCTATCCCGTATTTTTCAATTTTCTGATTTCTAGAAAAATCTGTAGGGTTATATTTCTAAAATAACCATCAAACGTAAACACTCACTTGAATTCCTTAAAGGTGGACTGTCCTGGTTTCAGCTGAGTTAGAGTTACTTTTCTTCCTAGTAGCTGGCATAGTGCTGTGTTTTGGATTTAGCATGAGAAGAATGCTGATAACACACTGATGTTTTAGTTGTTGCTAAGTAATGCTTAGACTAGTCAAGGACTTTCTTTTTCAGCTTCCCATGCTCTGCCAGGTGCACAAGAAGTTGGGAGGGGGCACAGCCCAAGATAGTTGATCCAAATCGACCAAAGGGCTATTCCATACCATATGACGTCATGCTCAGTATATAAACCGAGGGGAGTTAGCCGGGGGGCAGCGATCGCTGCTCGGGGACTGGCTGGGTGTCGGTCGGCGGGTGGTGAGCGGTTGCATCACTTGTTTTCTTTTCCCTGGGTTTTGTTTGTCTCTCTCGTTCTCCTTTTCATTACAATTATTATTATTATTATTATCATTATTATTATTATTACTATTATTATTATTTTATTTCAATTATTAAACTGTTCTTATCTCAACCCGTGGGTTTTCTTACTCTTGCCCTTCCGATTCTCTCCCCCATCCCACCGGGGAGGGGGAGGGTGAGCGAGCGGCTGCGTGGTGCTTAGTTGCTGAGTGGGGCTAAACCACGACAAGAGTAGATATTGGATACAAACTCTATTTTTTTTTTTTATAATATTTTTAAATACACATTAAAATGCTTAAAAAAATATAGGCTTACCTCTGTAAAATACCTATTTGGAATTAATCTAACAAGTGGCTGTCACTACTGCTCAACATTTAAGGGATAAAGCACCACTTATCAGTAAGTCAGAGAGATGGCTTTCTAAGAAAGCGATTAGAAGATATCAGTGCAGGGGAATGATTAATACTAAGGATGGGAAAGAGGGCATGGGACTTTGCCTTGGTGTGAGAAGCGCGGGTGGAAGAAGAAAAACATGCTGCAGAGAGAAAACTAAAATTCTCATTTCCAGGCCGGTGCGGTTTTTCCTCAAGCGGCCCTTTTTTTTCTGTGCCATGTTTTCCTTTTAAAAAAAGTAGTTTCCTTACACAACATCCATGGAAATCATCTTCCCGTAAGAAACCTCAGGAATACAGCATTAGCTTTTCAAATTTTCCTCTTCAGTAAGAGAGTAATGACAACCTGGCAGAAATAAGAGGCAGGCATGAAAGCCTAGGGAGGATTTTTTTCTTATTATCACACCATCACATCTGAAATAATTCCAGGATTCAAGCCAAGATCTTTGACACAAGTATTTGTAACGATGAGCTAAAATACCAACCCAAAATGCAGTCAAGCTCTGTTTGCCAAGTCAGAAATCCTCCTGCAGTGTTTCTAGACTTATCTGTCTTCAGAAGATGAAAGAAAAAAAGAAATCCAGAAGTTTTTCTGAACTGATACAGCTTCAGGATTGAGTGTGATCTGTAGACAAAACATTTTGCAAGGCTTTTTATCCCTGACATGGCAGCCATTTCACTTGAATGTTCTATTTCTGTAGCCACGGGGGATTTTTAAGTTTGCTAAAACAACTGAACACATTCTTCAAAACAATACAGTGGGTCTTTCTTGTGAAAGCAAAGCTAATCAAATACAGCATCCTGCGCTATTGATGTCAGCCAGCAAGCCACTCATGGCACTACTAGATTCTCTGCTTTTAGGCCAACAGGCGTATTATGGACTGTTTTCTCCATCTGTTCTCAAAGCAAATGCCAAGATGGTCAAGGTGTCAGAACATCCCACTGAAAACTGGATCAAAGGAGTGACCTGAGCTGCCATGCCAGGACTGGAGTCTTTGCAGAGACAAAATCTGTAGAAATAAAATACGACAACAAATCTAGAAAACATTTATAAAATAATTCAATAGGAAAAATCCTGGATGGACTTTGAGGCTTTCAAGCAGAGTTTACAACCCAAATGAATCAATGCAAGTTAAAACAAACACTGAAAAGTACTGATCCTTTTACAAGGCAAAGTTAAAAGCAGAAATTCTGTGCTTATCAGTGCTGATCAGCAAACTTGAATTCTTAAAATACATCTTTAGAGCTGGTGTTGGTCCGCTGCAGAGGGATCCCATTGCCCCAGTGAAGACAGAAACTGAATACTGTATTGAAAACAGCACCAGATGACCACCTGCAACACAGTCCCCTCTACACGCCTGAACAGCCCCAAAAGCCCTATCCCAAAATACCAAAAGGTGGTTAAGGTGTTTAAGGAAATACCTAATGTGATCAGAGAGCACAGGTTATTTCTTTGAAAAGTATGTTAGCCTCCCACATGGCTACAGTCACCTCTTTCTAACATGACATTAAAGATTTTCTGATTACAGAAAGAAAGAAGAAAGCTGGAAGGAGAGGTACAAACAGGATGGGTAAATGAGGTGACTCAGACCTTGAGAGTCTGGAAGAAGAGAAAACGAGAGGAATGGTAAAGGAAGGGGTGACTGACATGGACACAGTGCAAGAAAGGAGACTGTTGGCAAAGAACACTCTTTGATGGAAGCAAAAATCACTTCCCACAAAACCAAGCATGGGGTTTGGTTAAAATATCTCTCTCGAGCAGCATAATCTCTTAGAGGCTGGAGGAAATGATACTAAAATAAGAACAAGCACCTGGAAAACAGAAGCCAGTAAAGAATGATGAGATGGACACTTACGTGGATGTGCATGCATATCCTTGCTCTCTATTCGTACTCGTGTTGTAGAGGCTCCTCCTCTGCTTTGGGATGTGCTACCCTCTTCACCTGGCCCGGAGAACACCACAGATCGAGCGCAGAGGGTACTGCAGATAGAGCATAGCTCAGCACTGAGTGCTCACGCTTCCATCTGATGTGTCAGCTCTAAGAAATTAGGAACTGAGCATGTCCTGGGTAGGTTTTGCCTTCCTGGGGAGCCCAGCCAGCCCAGCTGAAGCTATCAGAAGACATCACATCTTCCTTTAAATCCAGGTGCCTAGTGCAGCTGCCTGCTAGAAATGTCCATGGCTAAGCCAGCCTTACTGACCATGATTTCATTGCCATGGCAAGAAGTACCTGAACAGGAGAGGTGGTAGCTACAAGAGAAGAGGTGACCTTCCTTTTGGCAAAAGCAGACACTACAACATCAGTCCCACTCCACTGAAGATGGCAAGAACAGCAAATCCAAGTTTGTAGGGCTGTCCATCTCTCCCTCCCTCCTTCCTTTCACTCTCCTTACTGTCGCAGGAGGGGCCAGTCTCTGGCACCTCATCAGATATAGCAAAATTCAATTTTACAGGTGCTGCTGAAAGACCTGGATGACTTCTGGACTACAGTGCCCAGACAAAAAGTTCAAATTGGTTGCAAAGTCTAGATCTTCCAGGCAAGCACTGAAGTTTTCAGTGACTTTTCTTCTATAGTGATAATAAAAAAAAATGCCTGTGGATTCAAAGCGTCCATTTAAAAGTACAGCATCGCATTTCCCTGACTGACCAGAATAGGCTATTATGATTTGCGTATTAAAGCCTTCGTGTTTTTCACCTATCGAGTGCATAAACAACAGTTTAACCTTTATCCCAAGGCATGTACACCCTTCTACTCCTAGAAAAATGAATTCATGTTTAGCAGTCAAATCAGTATCAACTTGACCTTTAAACACATCAGTGTTTCTTGGAAAAATATTATGGCTGAGATGCCTACTGTGGTAAACAATATTAGCTGCTCCAACCCATTGTTGAGCCATGCTGTGCGAAGCCTTATCAAAATAAGGGGGTGGAAATCGGCGGGGACCACAGATCTTCTGACAAACTCCACAGGATATGAAGAACAATGTAAATGTAACAGTACTGGCAGATATATTTCTATATTACTGTTCCAGAGATAACAGCTAAGGTGAATCATTTCCCACCACCTACAGTACTGAATTATTTCAAATTCTGAAGGGACCATATTTATTTCATCGGTAGGTAGCAATTTACTTAGCTGAAGATCATTATATTTATGTGTCTGTGAAATCCTTACAATAATTATATATTTGAGCTGTCTCAGAAGTGCTATATATATTCTCATTAGTCATGTACTTCCAAGGATATTAACATTTTTTTCCCTTCAACAACCTTTGCAATCTGAGTGTGAAATACTGCACTGCATATGAACCACGATTCCTATAGTTTTCTTAAACTCCAGTTTAATCAAACAGCAGGGTGGCCTATATTCAAATGCAAATGCTAAGCGTGCTATGAAATATCTTCATTTCCTTAAATGACTGCACTGTAGAGCTTATTTAAAACAGACCACACTGTGCAACAAAACAGAGAAGGACATGGGAAAAAAGTCCTCTGTTCGATATTACTTTTGCAAAACTTTTCCAAAAAAGGTCATGAAAATGTTTAGAGCAGGGTAAGGAGATAAAGGCGAGGGGATTCCTTGGTTCCAATCCTATCTTTGCCAAGTAGTTAATTATACCTCTTCAGGGTGGAGAGAGGTCCATTTATTCTCTTCAGTGCACTTCAGAAGTCTCATGTGAAAAATATTTTCAAAATACAAAACGTTGTACGAGTCTAAATGTAAGTGGTAGTCCATGTAGCTAGAGATTAATAAACCCAATGGCTATCATTCCTTTGAGTTGCAGTACACATTGATGTTAAAACTTCCAGCCCTCAGACCTGGATGAGCAGATCATGCTTTCCTTTACCCCACAGCTTGTTACCCTCTGTGATTTTCCTGCAGGTAATTTTTTTTTTTATTCCCTCCTTTTTAAATGCAATAATAAGAAGAGGTGCCAGGCTGACAGTTCTGGAGGCTGAAGGTCCTTGCTTGTGATTAATGTTAACACTCCACCCTTTTGCAGAAACTTTGAGCCAAAGAAACTCAAGCGCTTTAAAAATATTAATCACTCGCATCGCTACTCTTATTCTGTCTAGTTTCTCATTTATTTGAATACCTCCCCCAAGCAATAAGAAAATGGCCTCAGTTGTATTTTCTGCTACCATCCTTGCCAAACCCAGATAGGCTTTTTAGTTTGTTTCTCCTGGTTTGGCTGACAGATTTTTCTTTTTCCTTTGTGAAAAAAACTGAGTACAAAAAGATGTAGTGTAGAACTTGTGTGCAGGGTACAGCAGGTCATAACAATTACTCATTAGTCTTAGACCAACCAAAATGACAAATTACAGCTAAAATAAACAACAAGCATACATAGAAGACTCAACATTGTATCTCACACATGCAATGTAGTAAGAGACAGTGGACAAAGCAGACACAGCCACTGTACGCTTGTTATAGTCCAGCGGCAATGTACTACAATTACCAAAATCAGGAAGGAAAAGGTTAGAGGTTAAGTTCTACCTCAGACTGTATAAGCAAAGGTTCAAGCAAAGATGAACAGTTCTTGCTCCTCTTGCTGGCTCGGGAAATTGAGTAGCAAGGGAGATGCTGAGGAATATCTTGCCACGCTCTCCGGAGCATTGCTAGCTCACAGAGTTATCCTGGCAGAGCACACTGCTGCCAGAGACCACCATCCTCTGACAAGCAGCGTGGTTAAGGCACAGGCAGGTAGGCAAACATGTACCAAGCACTATGCAGCAGCAATAAAGCAATTTAAGCGAACAACAACATCAAGAGATGTTCTGGCTTGAAACAACAGTTCCTCTTGATCATCGACCCATCAGTGCAATAACCTTTATTTTTCCCTTTGCCAAATACACTCCTTAGCGCAGGCATTTGCCATGAAAATTAAAACTCTATCCTATTTTTAAAAGAAAAGTTTCAGAACAGATCACTGAAGAATCAACAAAAAAAAGCATAAGTACAAAGTTTCCCATAAACTATCCTTGTAGCAAACCCAAGTCGAGAAGTAACTGACTTTCTGAGGAGTTCACTGCATCCCTCAGCTTACATATATCTATCTATATGTGTGTGTGTACATATATTTATACACACACATGATCCTGTTGACTTCCGTGAGGCTGCTTCCATAAATGAGGAGTGCAGCACACATAGGATCTGCTATTTCTTTTCAGGTGAGCACCTGTTCCCACCAAAGGCATAGAACATTTTTTTTTAACATTCCATGGTTGTAAAAACAAGCATTGAGCAAATGTAAATAAGCATGACTTGGCAAATAGACATACCCATTGTGAAACCCATCCACAGCAAAATTAATAAGCCTGAAAGACTCTCACAGTTTGAAACTGTGCTTCCTAATCTATGATCGCTGCCACATTTATTTTATTACGATATAAAATAAACATCACACCTTTAAACTTTTCACATTGCTAATAAATCAGCTCAGAGGGGATGACTCTCACGAGAGGATCGTGCCTGTGGTTAGCAGAGTCCCACAGATACACAAGAGATGCAATTATGCTAGAATAGCCAGTTCTACAGCTCTGACACTGCTTATTATTTGACTAGCAAACAAGGAACTTTTTCAACTTAATTGCAGCCTGGCTTTTCTACCACTGATCTTTTTCATCCTTCTTTTCCTTTAACTTTGGCCTTCACAGAATTCTGTTTCATTTTAATCCTTTGGTTGTTGATGTGCCCGTTTGTTGGGTCTGTGTTTTGTACTTGCTATGGGTAATGTGCAGCTTCAGAGGTAAGCAGTAGCTGCTGATAAGATTTACCCCATCACAGCTCACTTGTTAGAAATTTGTGATTCAGATTAAAGGAATTTGCAGCATTAATTTGAGCCACACACGGATAGAGGTTCTTAACTGTAGTGGTGCAACCCCCCTGAAACCTATGAAATTATTGAGTCTCTTGTTGAAATGTTTATTTTTGGATGCATCTTCAGATGGTAATGTTCCTTGTATCATAATGTTTGATAAGGAATTTAAAACTACAGAGGGCAGCACTAAATACATATCAGTAATGATCTGCATGATCTGCTAGCGTGTGAGAAGAGCTGAGCTTCCACCAGCGTTAGAAGCAGAGCTCGTGTCCCCCCCTGAACAGTGAGTGCCCTTGCTCCATGGAGCTGCAGGT
This sequence comes from Balaeniceps rex, assembly GCA_013401315.1. NCBI lineage: Eukaryota > Metazoa > Chordata > Aves > Pelecaniformes > Balaenicipitidae > Balaeniceps > Balaeniceps rex. The sequence goes on from VYZW01051860.1 coordinate 165,811, forward strand.
GCTGATCGCTACCTTGGCCACACACCAAGGACACAAGCCTGTCCTGACCGAACATCATTTCTGTCCCCTTGTAATGTAACACTTCCATCGCCCTACACACAAGGAACAACTGATTTTTGCTAATTAACAAACGACCCTGGCACGGGGCTGGGGGACCCGGCTGCCTGTGCTCTGGTACCGGCAGGAAAGCGCACAGGAGAGCAACTGCTTCTGCTGAGTGCAGGACTGGGCCTTTAAAGGTCAAATAATTACCAGCCTTTCAGAAGCATAAACTGCCTTTAAAGTCAACAACGTAAACAAAAACTATTAGGAGATTCATCCAACATTTATCTTTTAACTTGTTATCTCTGATACATGAACTCATTCTTACACTGTTTGCATTGCAATGCATAAAATATTAAAATTAAAAGGCTCAGGGACTTCCAAGAGAAAAAAACAGGAGTAAAACTATTTTAGATTCAGAAACATTTCATCAATATGTAGTGTATTTGCATACTGGAATCAGAGACTCCTGATTATGCATGTTTATTGATTTTGGCTTTGTTTTGATTAATGATAAAACTATGATATGTCTTGTGAGGCAGCAAGGCTTGAGGGAGCTTAACACAATACAAATGGCTTGTATTTTAAGAAATCCCAGTTATGCAAATAAGAGGACATTCACATGCATTTTGCTCAACCATGGTTGTAACAAAGCTCTAAAAACATTCTCTTTTATACTCTGGATAATTTGGGGAGGCACGTTTAATACAAAAATGCTGCATAACAATTACTTTTTTCTTCATTATGAATGACTTCCATTATATCACCTTGAACAAAAGAACAAGCCTAAATTCCCACTGCGTCTAATTTATTATTACTGCTGAAGATATTGTTTTGTGTCAGAGTGCATACAATATTTCTAGAAATGTATTGCAAAACACCTACTGGGGGGAGTTAAAGGGGAGTGGGGAGAAGTAGGGAAGAAATAGCAAAACATAGCTGGCTATAAAAGTTTTTGCATCTTTGTAGAAGAGCAATGTTGGCTTGCTAGCCTACAGTCATGCCGCTCAGGAAAATGGGAGAGAGGTTTTCATTATACAAAGAAAGCTGTAGATACTTGTTATTAGGGTGCAAAGAAAATGTGTAGACAAAATTCCTATGTGTGGTGTACTAGGGACATCAACAGTTGTGACAGATTTTATTCATGTCTTAGATACCAGCATTTACACCATACACTGGGCAGCGGGCTGAGATTATTCTGAATTTATCCAACAAGACACCTGCACATCAAGATAAATAACATTATCAGATGGCCTGTGTTCTGATACATGAATTATTCTTACAGATCTCAGCAGGATCTTTGCCTGTATGACAGCTGCCATATTGGCTTCCGATATCTACTTTTGCAGAAAGATCGGACTCTAGATAGTTTAAATATAAGAGCAACCAGAGAATAAGGGAGAGAATGGAGGTGAGGAAGATCTTTCTTCTTAAGGTATAGTCCCAAAATATAGTTTTGGGACAACTTGATAGTCCAAAACCGTGTTGTAGAAGAAGGATATGGAATAAAAGCATCCACTTCTGCAAGCAAGGACTGACCCATCTGGTAACAGACCCTATGACAACTCATCTTTTAGAGCACAGTAGGGTTTGCCTTCTGTGGGCTGTCAGGGATGGGGACGACAGAAGACCACTCTTCCACATCATCCTCCCATGACCTAAGAATATTTGTTTCCACAGCAGTTTAGAGCTGCTTCATGCTGCAGGAATCCCTTCTGCAGGTGCTACTGTGTATTTGGAGAGAGAGTCGGCCAGTCTCAGAGGGAAGAAGTGGGGTCAGTTGAATAGCGAGAAAGGGTCAGGCTGCCACAGTCATTCCTGCATCTGAAGGACTGGATTTGTCTTAGAAATTGTGCCTCTTAATGTCTTCGCTGCTTAACAAGCCCTCTTCTACTTCAGGGACTTCGTTATACGAGATAGATGAAACGTTCATTTTACTCTTTCAGCTCAAGATGCTGGAAATTTTTCTCCACTTTCAGAAGTGCGCACTGAAAGCCTTCGTTCTACAATTATTATGGGAAAGCAAGACCCCCAGGTTGCAGGACAGCCTCTGCTTAACAACTCAGCAGGGTTCTCCCTTTTGTCATGCTTAGGGGTCGGGAACAACAGAGCCAAACGGACAGACTGGGGAGATCACAACTATTTTCCGAGACGTTGTTTCTGAACCTAACAGTCTGTCAGCGGGGACCTCAGTACAAGCTCAGTGCTTAGGAACACATCACTGCGGTGGGGTCCCTCCCGATTACTCTGCAAGAAGGGATCATCTAAGCCATGAAAGTACACACACACTTCTTCCTCAAACAAAACAAGTTTCATTCATTTTTCAACTCACTTGGAAAGGCAAATATGGATTGAATGGAATTTCAAATTTCAGAAGGAATTATTTAACCCAGACACTAAAGCTCTTTTATATTTAAGCCTGAATTTATGTTGAAGCATAAACAAAACTGTAGCATAAATTAGCAGATATTGAAAACTTGAAGCTAGACAAATAAAAATTTGAATTAAATCTAAGTAGTAAACTAAAGAACTAATTTTGTTAATTTGCTGGATATTGCCAGTGATAAATAAGTAACTGCAGTCAGATTATAGGCTCTCAAAGGCAAAACAACATAACTGTGGATTGAAAAATCTTTGAACTTTGTAAGCATCAGAAGTGAACAACTGGAAAAAGATATTTAAATCCATAAAACCCACAAGACTTACATATTTCCATTTGTGTCTGAATCAAGTTGTTGCATCTCTGACATGATTGAGAGCTCACTGATACCAGTATAAATCTGATAATTCAACTCACTACAGTAGATCTTACACTAATGTAACACTATATCAAAATAAAGCCATTCAACACATCCGCCCTCCTATGGTACCTAAATGTATTGCATGTTACAAAATATTTTTAAGATTAAACGTTAATTCTATTCCAAATGATAGCAAGCTTAATTTAGGATGAAAATTAACACCACACATGCACAGAAAACCTTCACAACGTAGAGTTTAACACCAGTAACTAAAATAGGATTAGGCACTTTTGATGGAAAATATTCTGCTTCTGTATCAACAGTCTTCCCCCCACCAGTCTTTTTTTTTTTTTTTTTTNACTTAACTCCATCCATGAAATATTACACAATATGTTGATCATGCTGGTTTTTAATTTCAACTCAACTGAAGAAGCATTGTTAAAAAGAATCACTATATCCCAGGGGAATCAGGAAATTAAACTTTATTTATTGGGTTTTGACTTTCCCATAAGTAGATACAGCCATATACCATCTGATTACCATCTGAGGGGAGGCACAGCTTGAAAAAGAGCACTGCCAATGTGCCACTGGGCCATTGATTAATTAAGCAATAAGATGAGAAGGTCTGTCGCTTAGGGTCATTAATGCATGCCTAAAATGCCATTTGAGGCATGAATGTCTGGTTAGTATTATAGAGCCTGATCCCACAAGAATTTACATCTGAGCACAGTACTTGATACTTCTGTTGGTCTGTTTGCACAGTAGGCACTGCCATTTGTAGGTATTAGAATATGCTGGACAATCTAAACATCATCTTTATTTTTGGGGGTGTGGGCCATGAGAGAGGGAGAGCGGATGTTCATTTTAAATTTAAAAAAACAATTCCATTTCAGAAATAGCATGCATCGAGTTACAAAATTTGTCTCTCATTCCATAGAATATTGAAAGGGATCATAAAAACATACACACAGCCATTAGCTTCTTAAAATAATACACTGGCAGGCAACTAGGTCTCTAATGAAGCTCTAAATACTCTATAGCAAATCTATGCACAGGGAAAGAAGTGCTGGTTACAGCAAAAGTCTAGGAGTCAGGACTCCTCCATTTTGATGGCCCTGCTGCTGACTGAGCAATCACCCTCAGTACAGCATGCCACAATTAAGTCATCTGCAGAATGAGTACTACTACTTAAATACTTCATGGAGCTACTGTAAGGATTAATTCATTGCTATTAGGGTAGTGCTTTATGACCATATTACTATTTCTAGACATCCCACAGCAAGGGGGGGCGGAAAAAAAGCATTCCTAAGATTCTTCTGATTTTCTGAACTGGTTCAGATAGTCTGGAGAAAAGACCACTCTATACCCCTTCTGCCAGAGCTGCTACATTTTCTATGAAATAGTTAAACATTGGGCTTGAAAGAAAGCACAGGGTTTTCTCTAGTTCAGTGGTCTGGGCACTCATCTGTGAGCAGGCAGACCTCAGTTCCAGTCCTTGCTTCAATTAATGTTTACTTCAGATTTAAAAGCCATACAAGGACCCTGACCCACGCAAGCCCTCTCTCTGGTGGGTGTCCTAATCCCTGGGCTAGATCATCATGCTCACTCATGTGTGTGTGTGTGTATATATATATATATATATGTGAACTTTCTGTTGCTGATTTAATGAACGTCTAAATATTCCATGCACATGAGACAGCTTCAGAAAAAGGAAAGGAAACTTGCACCATTGCGTAATAAGCCCTAACCCTCTCCCTGAAACAATGCAAGAACAGAGGAAAGAACAGAACCTATTTCAAATGGGTGTTGTAATAATTAAGCTCTTACACACAAACATGTTAATAGCTGCTCTTCATGTACCCTCTGAAGAAACTTGATGTGGTTGAGCATTCTACCAATTTAAATCACAGTGGTGACAAGAGAATAATTAATTTGTGGATCTTTTCCCCGATACAGGTTTGAGCTTGGTGCTGTCAAGACTAAGGCACTTTGGACGTGTCCAGAGGTAGCATTTTAAGGACCCATGGAAGACTTCTGGGACATGGGTGTCGCCAGCATCTGCCACCAGGTTAACAGGAGTTCAAATATATGTAGTCTCTGTAAATTCTACATAGTTTCCACTTTTGCTACATATAGAATTAACTGCATAACCTCAGAAAGAAGGAGAAAATGCAAGGTCACCCAGCTCTTTTTTTTTTTTTTTTTTTTAACCTTTTTACAATATTTACAAACAGAAGTTTTTACACAT